>JANAVB010019081.1:0-44709 GCA_029216955.1 Iris pallida | reverse complement strand
ATAATCAAAAGTGACAAAAAAGACAAAAAAATGGTAAAACGACAAAAATTGTTTTAAAACGACAAAAATTGCTTAAAACGACAAAAATGACAAAAAAAAACGATAAAAACGACAAAAAAAATAATCAAAAGTGACAAAAGAGACAAAAAATGGGTAAAAACGACAAAAATGCTTTAAAACGACAAAAAATTGGTAAAAAAACGACAAAAATGACAAAAAAGCGATAAAAACGACAAAAAATAATCAAAAAGTGACAAAAAAGATAAAAAGTGGATAAAAACGACCACCAAAATTGCTTAAAACGACAAAAAATTATTTAAAACGAAAAAATTGGTAAAAATGAAAAAAATGACAAAAAACCAGATAAAAACGACAAAAATAATCAAAATGTGACAAAAAAGACAAAAAAGGTAAAAATGACAAAAAAATCGCTTAAAACGACAAAAAATGGTAAAACGACAAAAATGACAAAAAATGATAAAACGACAAAAAATAATCAAAAAGTGACAAAAAAGACAAAAAATGGGTAAAAACGACAAATTGCTTTAAAACGACAAAAAATTGGTAAAAACGACAAAATGACATAAAAACGAAAAGAAGAAAAAAATGTTCAAAACTAATCAAAATTGAAAAAAGAAGAAAAAAAATTTAAACAAATTTTTTTTTGCCCGGGCAAAAAAAAAAATACCCACCTATTCTCAAGGGATAGAATTCCCATGTTTTGTGGGAAAACTATTACCCGGGTATTTATAATTCCCGGGAATAAATTTTTTATAAGCCAAACAACGTGGAATAGATTCCCATCTTAAATTTTTCCGGGAATAAAAAAAAATACCGCGTACCAAACGCCCCTAAAGGAAAATATAATTGTAATAGAAATTAGGGATTTAGTGAAAAAACACTAACACTAACATCAACCACTAATAATTTAATTTAATTGTGCTAATTAATTGTTAGCTATTATTACTTACTTACTTACTTATAGTTACTACCAAATGGCTAGCTAATTATAATTCAGCTATTTATCCATTCAAAATGTAGCCTGCAATCTAAGCCTAGGCTTGATAGGCTAAACTAGGACCGATACAGCCTTAGCCCGATACGAGGGGAAACGAATAACATACCTCTCATCAAAAACTTTTAACATACCATTTGTAAATAAAAATATTTTTATTTACAATAATAGTTTTATAAATTTTTCTCGATGTAAATATAAGTTTTTATAGATTTTAAAAATGAATAAGAAGTTTCTACTAGAATATAATCTCGCAAAGTAGTTCTTATAAAACCAACAGTCCAAAAAAATATCGATTACAAATTACGATCGAAAACACGTTTTCGATATTTGATTTTCATGATTTCAAATATTAGGAATAATTCAAAAGAAATGGAAATTTAAAATAAATATTCGAAAACAAAATCCAGATTTTGGTTAACGGAGGTTACAAATCTATTCGCCTTAAAGAAATTTTGTCCTTAAAATTTAAGGTTGGCTGAGGGATCAAATACGATAGAAAGTTTAGTCAATAACTTAGGCACGATCAAAGAACAACGACTTTGGCACGATTAAGATAATTAATTTAAATTTTACAGACTAAAAAATTTGGCACGACGGAATCGTGATATGAACAGAACTATATATGCACGATTAGAAATAACTTAAGTCATTGAGGCACGATCTCTATTAAGGCTAGAGAATGGAAAGTGGAATCAAAATTCAAGTATAGAACGATCGGTAGTTAGTTTGATGGAAATCAGACTCCAAGTCGCATAGGCACGATCAAGATCCAAGCTTAGTTGTGAATAACAATAAAATCATAATTTCGAAATCAAGGTCTTATAGGCACGATTTAGGAAGAAACCCAAGTCATTTAGGCATGATAGAAAATTTATTCAGACATGATCAATTTTCAATTCTAATACGACTAATTTCATAGTCAAAACAGATAGTCGGATCGAAAGTCAAAATTCTTTGGTACGATTTAGAAATAGATTTTTTTAAGTTATTTAACTGCAAAGTCGCTGCTAGAAAATTAAAATTGTTCAGTTACGATCAAATTAAAATCATGTCTAAGTATAGGATGATCAATGTGATCCAGGCTCAATAAGGTTTGATTCAAGGTTATATAGGCATGTTCAAATACGAAGACGACGTAATTGGGTACCGTTAGGAATAATGAAACGTCGGCACGATCAGTGACTAAGGATCAAAAACCACTTGATCACGAGCAAAATCAAGGCTTAAGAATTTTGGAATGACTAAAATCACTTATGCACGATTTAGGATAGAGCGACAAAATTTTTAAACCTAGTCATGATCAGGAATGAAACCTGAGCACGAGTGACTAGAGAATCAAAATTAAGCACACCAGAAAAAATTATTCAGACATGATCGAATCCTACACGACTAAGTTGGTAGATAGTTGTGAAGGTCAATTTCTAGGCATGATCAATAAGTAAAGTAGGTATAATCACGATCTTTAGATTTATGATCGCGGAAGTCAAAGTCGTCTAGTCATGCCTGGTCATCTAGGCACGACTAATCACAAAAATTTCAGATATAATCAGGAAATTAAATCATGGTTAGAAAAGAGATTAGGTACGATTGTTAAAATTCAAACATGATCATAATCAAAATTCGACACGATAATAGATAAGGTCAGTCTAATCTTGGTCAACAGTATTTAGACATGATGAAGAATATAATCGTAGTCCAAGAATGAGCAACATATTGATAGAGATCCATGTCACGATAAAATTTAAATCAATTGAGTATGATCAAGCATTAATAATATTGGTACGATAAGGGATGACCAAAATCGATTGGTCGCGATCAAAGGGAATTAGAAGTTAGCGATATCAAAACTTAAAGAATGATTCAAGGATAGGAAACATCAAATTCCTTTTTACTAGGATAGAACATCAAAGATAGGATTGCAAAAAGAAAGTCAAATTATCTCACTATACTACTACCAAGTTTATGATCATCATTTCCAATTATACCTTTATCTCACAAGTCCAAAATACCTTTATACGACTACTACCAAAATCATAATCTTCCGTCATGAAGATTGAACCCTAATATAATACTCGGCTTGACCTTTATTCCAAGGTTACTAACCCATGATGTATATTCTTTGTTAGAACTCAATCCCCTTTTGACTTGGTACTATACTATCAACTTAATCATTTTAAATCCAATTTCCTCCACCTCATCCTAAATTGGATCCGAAGTCTCTAAATCAATGTTTATGAAATCCTTGAACTTGTTCAAATCACACTCCTCGTATTACTCAAATCTAATACCACTATGCCATACAGAAACTTATTCTCCATTATAAATCAACCTTCATATTTTCTTCAACTTAAACCTTCAGACATTATCCTTATTAAATTTAGAATCCTCACAAAAATCTCTAAGAGTTTCCTTTAACTCAAAATTTTTGTGTTTTTCCTGTTCCTAGTCATTCTCTTACCAATCATTGTTCGATTTCGTATCATCACCGCATGCGGTTAAAATCTCTTCTCCATTACTTAAATTCCAAATCTTAGTATCATAGCCTTAAATTGAATGTGAAATATCTCAAGAATCAGTAACCTAAAATTATCCAAGTTCTCAAAAACAATTCGACCTGGAATATCCTTATCAGTTCAAAAATATATCTACGAAACATTAATATTCTAACCATTAAATATATCTACTGTTTTCTTACTCGAAATTCTTCTACGTTCTTTCCAAAATAATCCATACCCAAAATAACTCTCTAGTGTAATCGTTTCCAAACTGATACTACTGGTCTCTTCTTACCTCTAATCTCGGTCATATTTTCTTCCACTAACTGTATCTTAATGTCCAATCCTCTATACTCCTACCAAGAATCATTGCTGACAATTATATTCTTTTCCGAGCTAGATGATTATGATACTTCTTCGGCCTTTCCTAAGTAAGAAGATACGAGAATTCTGAGATTTCAAAGTGTAGCTGACATAAGTAGATACAAGAGAGGTGATTGATGTAATTAGGACAGTATTAAATAAGACGAAGGGATAATGGAAAGATAAAAAAATAATGGTAAGACAAAAAAATAATGATAAGAATTGTTCTCGCTCATTTAGTTATAAAGAAGTGAACCAATTTAAGATATGATCTGATAACCTTATATGTCTTCCTCAATTCATGTTGCCAGAATATTCGCCATGCCAGTAAGCATCGCTACAATAATGATAGGGTCCATAACTAAGGTATATACCCTATAATCATGTTATCTATAATCGCCACGCCTACCAGTATGGCTGCGAGAAAATCTAAATTCCATACTAAGATAAGTATACCAAAATCAAGCTCTATATTTTTGTCATGCTAGCTAGTATAGTTGCGATAAATTCAAACTCCATAAATAAAGCAGACATTTACCTTTCTCATTGTCCTCATCGAATATGTTATCAGATTACACCTTAATTCAATCCATAAATTTATAGATACAAGATCAAAGTCAACAACAAACACCAGGAATCAAATTTAGCAACGAATCAAGGAAATGTAAATAGAAACAAGCGAAAACAGATTTCAAGGTACGGTTTAGAGTGAGATTCTCCGGGGTCATCCTAAAGGTACTATCTTGGCCAAAATTGTAACCCCCTGAATTTCAAGCAAGAGGCTAATTAAAGTTAACGGTCCTATGCTGTGATGAATTTCTCCTAATGTTGCAATCCTAATAATCTTTTAAGTGTTCTAAATGTTGTCCCTAGCATTATCAAGTTGTCCTAAGATCCTAATTGCAGGCATGCTTGGTACGATAACATAACCAAACAATTTAAGTCAGACCTGCATGAGCCACCACTAAAAATATGTCACGGCCCGTTACCCAAATTGTTGGACAAGGCCGGGCCATGTCCACCTACGCTTGTGTTATATCGTAGTAAAATGTACTAAGTAAAGACAATAAATGGATCTAAGATACTAACAGTTCTAATATCAAACTTTAATTATTCACCACAACAAAACATCTATAAGCAAAAACAAGTAAGTTTAGATTTAATCATTACATCCCCATTAAAAAAAGCTGGAGACAAATTCAGTGGAAACTAAACGAGGTCCCCTGCGAGGACTTCCTAAGGGCAACGGCTTGGTCCTCTACAGTGTATCCATAATATGTGTCACATAGCATTTTCTCCTCAGCAAGGATGCCTGCAACATTTTTGTTAGGAAGGGAGCAAGTACTGGCACTACAAACTATACATACTGAGTATGGAATGAAAAAAAGATGCTAAAATAAGAAACATGTCATGTCATATTCTACATATAGAAAATACATTTGTCATGGGGTATATATATAGTATATGATATGAAACTCTAGTTAGATGTGATCGGTCATGGGTATAAAATGTACTGATGTACAAGTCTACATAAATAAAATATATCACAGTATTGTAACCCCAGTCCCAAAATACGTATAGGACAAGGATACGGTACATGCCAGCAACACTTCACTAATGGACCAAATCTCAAAGTAAGCCCATTAGCGAAATGCTTAAGCTGTAAAAATGATAACAAACCAGCAATACAATACAAGTCACAGCTAATCTCATCCACATAGAAAATAAGATACGAGTATCAAGTCCATTAAAATGATACTAATGAGAAAGATCTGTCCAACATGAATTAGAAATAATAATCGTGCGGGTAAGACATCCCGAAACCACAGTATAAAGAAATAAATAATCCACTACATGTCTACTGAAAAGAAAGAAAATAAAGGATCAAGTTTAAAAGAGACATGTCTCAAGTGAAGACTTTAGCCACTATCTCATCCTCCTGCGAAGGTACATCACCCGTCTCGACTCCAGAACCGTATACCTCTGGGTAGTCCTCATCTCTAACTAAGCCTGGAGAGATCACCAGGTCCTCAGAGGACTAGCAAGACACATAATATACATGCCTGCTATACAGTAAACCTCATGTAAGAGATATAGGAATAACCAACTGAGGAAAGAATAACACGAAAATAAACTTTATGGATGGTGACATGTCATGAGAATATAATATTAATCATGGCTAAAAACCGTAGCCCGGGGAGGCACTAACAGTCCAATAATAGGTTCTCTGTCATAGTCCGGGGAGGCACTAACAATAGAGTATAGCCATGGCTAATAAAATGTTATCTCCTAAGATACTAGGAAGCTAAGTCTATCTTGTCATGTCCAAGTCAAGTACAGGTCAAACAGGTCAGGAAAACATGGCACATGCATAGCAGTACTATCACTAGACATGAACAAGATAATAAAGACAGAAAAGTAATATGGAAAATGAGTAAAAACTATATGCACGTAAAACTAGAATAACCATGACATGGAACAGGAGAAATATGGAACTAAGTAAGATATGAAAAATAGTGATATGGAAAAGCATGTAAGTACTGTAAAGTTTGGCAATGTGTACTTGCCTGGTACCGTGATGTGAAGATGAAGTCTCGCTCCCATGTCCACGCCTCCGGAATCCAATGCTCCTAAATAATTTATTTAACTACTTATAAACTTATAACAAAACTTAATTCACTTAATTAGTGTTTTAAACTACTTTAACTATATTCAAATATCTCGTAGGACTACTTAAATTGTATAACATACATACGTGTCCGACGAGACCTCGGAACACAGTTTTAGGATTTTCGACCTTCCAATTAATCGGTTATGACGCCACTTCAATAACACACTTAAAAATTATAGAAAATTCCTAAAAATAATATTTAAAACTATTTTCTACAGTATTAACTCTGAAATTCGAGAATTATGATTTACAAAGAATTATGTGACTAGTTGACTACTACGTCAGCTAGTCTACCCGAAACTCGTCCTGAACATGGTAAATTATTCAAAATAGCTAAACTACCCAAAATATATTTTATACATAATTTAAAGTACATTATATCTCAGACTAACACTTGAATACAAGAGTTGTTATGCGACTAATTTGGAACATCCTAAGTCGGCATATTACCCGACAAAGTTAGTTTGACCCCTAATTTTCTCGACCAGATTTGAGTTAATAAATTTGTGGAAAAATACTTAAAAATCCTAATTTATATATATGAACACACATAAAATTCAGTTTCAAAAATAACCACCAATAACTTATAGTTCCTTCACAACGGGTTAAATTTGATCCTACCAAAACATGAATATTACGACTATAGATCATAAAAATATATGGGTGAAAATACATAAAAAAGGTACCAAAATACTATTTTTATAAATTTAATAATAGAATTTTACAAAATTATGGTATAGGTTTGAGATGAAAAAATTAGGGTTTTTACCAAAAGTTCTTGCTAGTTGGGTTGTGGAGGCTTCTACTTGCCAAAGCTCCCACCTTTATTGCTATCTTTGCTTGCTAATCCTCTCTTGATGAGTTTGGAGGGGTTGAAAATGGCTCTATATTATTGGATGGAGAAGATGGTGTTTTTAGGATTTGTTTGGTGGAGTTTGGATGGAAGAAGGATGAAAGAAGGATGAAAGAAGGAGTTTTTAGGAGGAGAAAGAGTTGTATGATGGAGGGGATGAAGATGATGGATTTGGATGGAAAAGGTGCTGCAAAAGTTTGGAGGGGGAGAGGGGTTGGTCTGCTATGGAGAGGAAGAGGAAGGGAGAATTAAGTTAGGGTTAGGGTTGGGTATAAGTAGGTATATATATGGGCTTTTTGGGTTGCATGTAGAAAAAGGAGTAGGAATCCTATTCCTAATGAGATGTTCGGCCGGGGGGGGGGGTGGGGGGGGAGTTTCTTGGGCTAACACTCCATGGTGGGGTTCCACTTGGTATGGTTTGGTTGTTTGGTGAGTTGGCTAATTGATTGGATTGAGGATTAAAAAGGTCTTTCCTAATATAGACTAATTAAATCTATCTTGTATAATACAATCCAAATCTGAATTAAATATAAAGTATATATATTTATTAATATATGAATGCCCAACATTCCTACATAGATTTGGGTTGGACTTCGGGTCAAATACAAACTAATGCCAACTAGGATTACACGTAGACACTTTCTATAAATAGAAACTTTTCAAAATTAAAAACATATTAATATTAATAAAATATATACAAAATATATATCAACATGAAGGTATTTGAGAGTACTACATGTTTACTTAGATTTGGATTTGGTTCGGGTCAAGTCGGGGCTAAATTGGTACAACCGGGTTTCCTAGAAAGTCAATAATCTAATAATTAAATAAATAAATCATCGGTGGGGGTTAAGTCGCAACTTGGCATGGTTTTTCTAGTTAGAACACACCTATGGCTCGGTCTTCCCTACCGTGGCTAAAACACTAGTCAAAGCATACGTGTACACTATCCGTATCATAATTCTTAGTCATTTTGTACTCCAAATCTAACCATGGCTAAGGTCATCTATAATAGTAACTATTTAATAAAAAATTTCATAAATTCCATAAAATCCTATTTAAATTAAATAAAATAAAAAATCCAAAAATTTAGGGGTGTTATATTCTACCCCCTTAAAAGAATTTCGTCCTCAAAATTAAAATAATTCACTAAGGTAAAGGGAAACATGTCTATGGTTCTAAGATGTCTCTAAAATGTGCTTTATCTCTATGGTTATTCCTAAGCAAACATGCACCAAACTAGCAACTATATAATATACTTCTATTATTAACACAAAATTAAGTTATTACCTTATGTTGCCTGTTGTGTCGTTGTTCCGTCTTAATCCTTATGGCAAAGGCCTGTCTTGGTCGTTATGCTCCTGTCTGCTGTCTAGCTTGCACAAACTACGTCGCCTGGTTGGAAAGCGGTCCACGTGGATACCCTTCCTCAAATACAAGGGTTTGTCTTCCCGGAATAGGTGAAGGCATAAAATAATAGAGAGTTCAAGGATCGAATACCATTGTGGGGTTTCAAAGGTGATTGAATAGTTCGAAAAAAGAGAGTTATTAAGGCAGTTGTGGATGAGATCCTAGAGGGCAAGTATTTGTTAACTATATCTCAATCCACATAGAATAACCATAAAAAGAGCGTACCAAGTGCGCTAGGTTGATCAGATCATAATACACTGATTCTAAATAGACAACATGTTAGTGGGCGTCCCCAATCAAACATATGTCCTGAACAAGCTCGATAAAAAATAAGCTTGCAAAAATAGACTATAATAGCAGCATCAGTCAAGATAGTCAAATAATATAAGTACGCGAGAATATGATTTGAAAGAAAGCACAAGTAGTTCAAGTTCATCAAGGTCTAAGACTCGTTCGGTGTTTGTGTCTCTACAGTTTTCTACTATCATTTGTCTAAGGGTTTGGTCGTCCAATTGGGGTATAGGCCTCTAAGACTCTAAAGTCTAGGTAAGCCTATCCTTCTACACTATCTTATATTTAGTGTCATTCAACTATACTTCATTAATTGGCTCATAAGGACATTGTAAGCTACTTGAAGAGGCTTTTTACCCAACTTTCAAGAGTTCAGCTAAGTGTAACTGAATTAATGGAGCATATATACCTTGGATGAGTCATCTTCCTAAATTCTATCGCACGAGAAATAAGACTCGCGGTAGAAAAGGAATCAAGTAAGATGCAATTTAAGGCAAAAAACGAGAGTTCAAAAATGGAATCAAAGAAAGGAGCTCAAGTATGTGGATGAGTTCCTATGGGTCCTTCTCTCCTATCCGTAGGCTCATGTCGGTACAGTACATAACCGAAGTGATTAACATTGACCTATATGGGCCACCACAAAAATATGTAACGTCTCAGTCCCAAAATACGTATAGGACCAGGATACGGTACAGCCAGCAATACTTCACAATGGGCCAAATTTTAAAGTAAGCCCATTAACGAAATGCTTAAGCTGTAAATCATGATAATAACCCAGCAATACAATACAAGTCACAGGTCACAGCTAATCTCATCCACACAGAAAATAAGATACGAGATATCAAGTCCATTAAAATGATACTAATGAGAAAGATCTGTCCAACATGAAATAGAAATAATAACCGTGCGGATAAGACATCCCGAAACCACAATATAAAGAAATAAATAATCTACTACATGTCCACTGAAAAGAAAGAAAATAAGTATCAAGTTTAAAAGAGACATGTCTCAAGAGAAGTCTTCAGCCACTATCTCATCCTCCTGCGAAGGTACATCACCCGCCTCGACTCCAGAACCGTATACCTCCGGGTAGTCCTCGTCTCTAACTAAGCCTGGAGAGATCACCAGGTCCTCAGAGGACTAGCAAGACACATAATATACATGCCTACTATACAGTAAACCTCATGCAAGAGATAGGAATAACCAATCGAGGAAAGAATAACACGAAAAGAAACTCTATAGATGATGACATGTCATGAGAATATAATATTAATCATGGCTAAAAATCATAGCCCGGGGAGGCACTAACAGTCCTATAATAGGTTCTCTATCGTAGCCCGGGGAGGTACTAACAATAGAGGTATAGCCACGGCTGATAAAATTCTCTCCTAAGGTACTAGGAAGCCAAGTCTATATAGTCTGTTAGCCCAATGATTATATCATATTTTTTAATATGGCTAATCAATTGAGTTTAACATAATGATGTCACTAATATTCATGTAATCACTATCATGTTGCTACTTAAACTTAGCATTGTCCTAAATGTTCAATATCATATTGCTATGCTTGTATCATATTATTTTGTTCGTCTAACATGTTCTTATAGATATGTAGTAAGCATGATCAAGCTTTGTCAAAGTAGGACATATGCAATACAAAATTAATAATGGGCCAAAGATAACGTCATACAAGAAGATTTCTCTGAACTGCCCAATGACCTATCCGGAGCCTCGTATCGGGGGTTCCGCCACCCGTGGGGGTTCGGAGGCGAAGCCACCGTAAGGTATTCAGATTTCCAGATCAATTTATCTTTGGACGACCGCCGTCAAGTGAAAAAGGCATCTTCAAGTCTGCTCAAATATTTGAAGAAATGTGTCATCAAAGGACTCTTGGTTTTCCTATTTTATTAATGTATTTTTTATTTTATTGAGTCTAGGAATACGATATAAACTGCATCATACTGGCAAATAGGATATCCAAGAAACATTTTAAAAATCCTTTCATTTTGAAAATAAGTCCACTTATAAAAGCCCAAATTACTTCCTAACTATTTGACTTTTCAAAAAGCCCAAAACCAATTTACAAAAACCCTGACAGAACTCTAAAAAAATTCGGCCAGAGTTCGGTTAGTGAACGTTATTTTTGAACTTGGTCCCTGCAGTTACGGATCCCAACGAGATTTTTTATAGAGTTCTGCCCGAATTCTGTCCGAATTCTGTCAGAATTCTGCCTTTAGAAAAACTATAAATAGAGAAGAATTTCGATCATTTCAACACACCAATTCACTTTCATATGTCTTCTCTATAAGCATACTACTTCTTTCAAAGTGTTATGAGCTATTCATTTTCAAATCCCAAGCCAATTATAATCCTCTAGTCGATTTGCCAGTACGGTACGGTCTAGAAGTTTCAGAGTGATTGTAATCAGAGGCTTGATTGAAGATAGACACTTCAAATTGAAGTTGGTCGAGTACTTCGGATCAAAGCTCGCGTTGTAGAATTTGTATGAACTTCGGATGAAAACTTGTGGTATTTTCCAATAGTGGATTCAACTGGAAGCTAGAGTTCTTTCGACTGGACTAGTCCTCACAAGAGGAAAACTAGTATACATCCTTGTGTTTGCATTTGCTCTCTGCTCTCTACTTTTCATTTACATATCTGCGATATATATTATGTGATCTTGTTACTAATATTTTTTAAATAGTTAATTTCTGCTTCCTACTCTATTTACCTCCCCTCTAGAGTATTATGCTTTACAACTTGTTCCTCAATCGATCCTACACTTGGTATCAGAGCAGGTTATACAGGTAAAGCGAGATAACACTGCTATTATATCCTATTTATTACAGCTGTTATATAGATTACTATATCACATATGGCAAGTATGTACTTCACAACTGAAGAGCAATCCACAAATAGACTCCCACTATTTGATGGAACAAACTATAGCTATTGGAAGACATGAATGAGCTTCTACCTAAAGTCTCTAGATTTTGACTTATAGTTAATTATTGTAAATGGCTACAAAAAGCCTACTATCACTTCTATTCTCACATCCTCTATAATCAACAAGCCTTATTATAGTTACACAGAGAAAGAGAAGAAGTTAGCTAGCCTTGATGTAAAAGCTATGTATATATTTTATTGTGATGTAGACACAAATGTATTTAATCTTATTACTACTTGCACAACATCTCATAAAATTTAGAAAGTTTTTAAAGCTACTTATGAGTGCAGTTATGAAAGCAAAGCTAGCAATTCCAGAGAGGAGGATAGTCTTTTTAATGATGCAAATATGTACATGATAGAATTAGGATTTAAGGTACAACACAATCCTTTATACGAAGAAGAGCTTGTATGTGACAACTGCAAGAAGATAGGCCACATCAAAGAAGATTGTACTACTGCTAGAAAGGAGAGTCACTACGAATGATCAAAAGAAGAAAGATCATCATCTCACAAGTACACTAGCACGAGCATATGGTTTAAAAGCGAAGCAAGAGATTCTGAAGAAGAAGAAGAAGAAGAAGAAGAAGAAGAAGAGAGACCTCATAAAGCTGCAAATTTTTGCTCAATGGCATTATCTAACGAGGTACAGAATAATTCCCTTCTTGAAGAGAATGAATTTTCTTATGATGAGTTATCTGATGCTTTTAGTGATCTATTAGAAGAACACAAGAAAGTATTAGATAAATATAAGTAAGATAGAAAGGATATTCTATCCTATAAGCGTGAGAATGAGAAGCTTACTTGCTTATTGAATGATGCAAGAAATACTTCTACTTCTGATAATTCTACTGAGATTTTCACACTTGAGTTTAGAGTGCATGAGGCACTTGATTGCATTGACAAAAGCACTCAAGAAAATACTAAACTTCAGGAGGAACAAGAATCAGAAAAGAAGAAGTATTCTATTGCTTCATGTAGAATTGATACACTTAATGCTAACTATGATGAGATCTGTGCTAACTCTAAAACGTTAGAGATTAAACTGGGAAAGCGGGTAATACAACCTATGACTCAGTCTAACAGAAGACACATAGCACATTAAAAAGTCACACACGACAGATCATCTAGAAAGGAAGCAAGTAAGCTAAAGTTTCACACAACCATGCTTTCTATTACAAGTATCCACGAAGATCATACCACACCACTGCACGTTCTCATACTACTGCACATAGCACTAATGTTAGTTCTTTCTGTCATTATTGCGGTATGAATGGACACATTTCTAATTGTTGTCAGATTAAAAAGCTAGTTGACAAGAACTTGTGCAAATGGGTTCCCAAAGATAACAAATATGGATCCAAGTATTGGATACCAAAGTCTTCACCTAATATTTCAGGTGGAGCTACTTATGCTGAACCTTTGAACCATGGAGCATGTTGGTGATTGCAAAGCTACAAAGGTCATCTTTCAAGCAATTGCACCAATATAAGTATGGTCACCATAACCACTTCGGTAACATGCTTCCTAAATAGTTTTTAATATCTAGCATATTCTTATTAATTTCTTGCTATTAGATCTCATTGATATCTTTTAATTATTTATTGTTTAAATCAATATGAGATATAATCCTAACATGACTCTTGTTTAACTTAAATGATCGGTTCACACTATATAGTATTTATTTTCTATTAGTGTGACACATTTGTCTATGTATGCTCTTTACTTTTAATCTTTATTCCTGAAGCATGCATATGAGCTTTTTTTTTGAGTTAATATGCTTTTGACTCTTCGTATTTAATACTTTTTTAATGGTCACTTCTTATAGATTTGTCTTTAATATGTCGTATTTACTTTGATCGGTATTTTGTGAGTATGTATGTTTAACACAAGTCTCCTGTTTACTTGAAAAGTATATACATATACTTTCATTTTAACCTTGTGTTTGCATAATATATTCACTATTGATTCTCAAATTTTATTGTGATTAACTTCTTGTGAATCAATTACATCTTTGTCTGACAAAGCATATTTATGCATTTTTTGATCTTGTGATATTTTTTTAATGCTTATTAAGGATACATAATTCATTTTCATTTATATATTGCTCATGTTTCTTATATTTTTGTATAAATA
Organism: Iris pallida; assembly: GCA_029216955.1. Taxonomy (NCBI): domain Eukaryota; kingdom Viridiplantae; phylum Streptophyta; class Magnoliopsida; order Asparagales; family Iridaceae; genus Iris; species Iris pallida. Next base: position 30,527 of record JANAVB010019081.1, on the reverse strand, counting down.
TCTTTATGGAGATATATGAGTTAAGTTCAAGTTCTATATTAATTTAAAAAGTACTTTTTAAACTTGTGCTTATCTTATACTTAAGCTATTGATTTTTTTTATGTTCTTATCTTTATTAGCTTCTTCCTCAAAGCCTCTTTTTCTTGGCTTTTTGGTTGACATTTTGGATACATGATATTTTTAATATTTTGATCTTGATAAACCATTATTTAGGTATTTACTTTTTTATATTTAGGGATTTCTGGATTTCGATGTTGTTCGATGATACTGCATATATTCCTTTGAATCTAAGTTCTTAAGAGTAGAGATCATTTTAGGAACAAGCCGAAAGGGTCCTTCTGTCATACAGGTGTAAATAACCTGAAGCGACACGGTGTACTAGTCTTCGGACTATCGCTAGCTGGGAACCGGCCCCTACAGCTAACCCAAAGTCAACAATACTTTATAGACTTAAGATTTATTAAGGTCTAAATGCAACTATTGCCTAGTTCTGGATCCAAGGTACTGAACCCAGTCCCCTAGATTCCAAAATACATCTACGTATCTAGATCCTATATTTTGATTTACAAATATTTTATATTTTATTGTTACCCAATGATTTTGTAGCACATATGAAATAATACAATTGATACATCTTATACCGTATGCTACATTGTTCTAAGAATTTTAAGTCCATAGAATATAATTTTTTTATATTACACTAATTCTTCTTAAATTTTTGGTTATTAAAGAAGAAATTTGTTTTGGGTACAAGCCTACAAAGGGTCTGTCTGTCACCACTGTTGCGGCCAAAGCAAAGCGGTACTTAAGTATTCTCCGGTGAACCTCCGTTAGCTGGGACAGTACCTCTACAGCTAACCCAAGATTGGTCAACGCTTTATAAACTAATGGTTTATTTAGATCTAGTTGTAATTGTTATCTGCTTGATTTTGGATTTTAGCCTTGATGGGAAATATTATTTAATGATATTTTTTTTACAAAAGATAACATACATTGATCTTCCATAGGTTAATGTTTGTCATCTTTTGATATATTCATTTTTTTGTCACATTATTCAATACTTGATAATCTTGTGACTACTCAGTGAATATTATGCTCTTGTAATTTCGTCTTTAGCTTGTGTAATATTCATGATTTTTAAGTTTTTTATTATTATATTCTTCTTATTCTAGTTATTTACTGTCAATAGCAGTAACTCTTTGCGAAGGAGAAGTCAAGCATATTGAATTTTCCTCTCTCAAAGCGTTTCTTTTCTTTAAGCCTCCGGTTATCAGATGGACACTATGTAATGGCTTTAAAAGGGAAAAAATAAACTTTGATAAGAAGACCTAATATTTTTGAATTAGTTTCCTACTTCTGAAAATATGTCTCTGAATTTTTAAAATTTTTGTCAATGCTATAATTTTTTCTGGATATAGCCATGCAAAGGTGGAGTAGTTAATTATTTTAAATCAATTATCCCCTTGACATGCCATATATCTAGAATACGTTTTTCTTTGGACATTTATCTAGTTATGTTTATTTGTTCAAAATAGATTTATTTATGATTTATGGATTCTTTTATTGAAATTGTTTTCGTTATTCGAATCGCCAGCTTTCAGTCTAAGAACTAAATGGACGCATTCGAACATTTATTGAGACAGTTTTTCGTAATAAATTCCACATTTTTGAAAGTTTTTTTGATTTCTTTTTGACTTATTGAATCTGTCTGGTACTCAAATATTATTCGCATTAAAGACAGCTTTCAAAAATCTTTTACTTACATGAAATAATTTGTGTTATATTTTTTATCGAAGACATATTTTCTTCATCTTTAAGCGTTCATTTATTGGATATTTCTTTTCTTGCCTAAAGATATTTGTTTTGAGTTTGGAATTTTATATGCATTTGATCAAAGGAAATAAAAGATGCATAACTTGGATATTCCATAGATCTTGTGATTATTTATTTTATCAATTTCGGAACTAGACACGCATATTTTAAGGGGGAGCAAATTAATTGTTTCAATTATTTTATGCCCTTAATATGTGGTATACCTAGTTCACCATGGACTTATGTTGTCTTAGTTAAATATCTTGTTGAGTTATTCTTGATATTTGGATTTGTATTGGTTATTTTTTTTTGAGTTTCTAAAAGTTATCCTACCAAAATTAATTTAATTTATTGATAATACTTTTGAGTTTAAGCGGATTGTGCATTTCTTATTGAGATTTTATCTTAAAGTTCCTGATTATCTATATTTATACTGATCATACTTTGTGGGGGAGCATTCAAGTCGACTGAATTTCTCCTTTTCAAGTATTTTGTCTTTATTACCTTCATGTTTATCTAATGGATATACATATATCTGTTTGCCATTGATTGTAAAAGTACAGAACAATTATCGGAGGACTGAACTTAGACTCACAATACAAACTCGCTCGTACAAAAAAAGCCTAGGGACAAAAATCTAGGTACAACAGTCTAAGTACGATTGTTTATTTTAGATTCTGGGGGGTGACGATAGAGGCTCGGGAAAGCGACGGCCGCTCTGCCTTACTCCTTGGACGATCGGTACGCAGCCTTGACTCGGGGAAGATCTGCTTGGTCGTTGACGAAGAAATGCCTTCTTGCTCTCTCTCTGATTGCTCTCCTGGCTTCTCTCTCTGTGTATATTCTCTCTCTGACTATGGAGGAAGTCTCTCTGTGTATACGTATTCTTCTCTGGCTTCTTTTTTTGTATATCTCTCTATATCTCACAAGGGAATGGCACCTTGCTATTTATAATAGTGGAATGTGATTGCTAGGGTTGCCAATGATTAGCTTTTGGAGATGGCGGCGGCCTGGGGATTGATCAATCCAGGCCGTTTGTTTCTGATTGTGACGAATCAGAACCATTAAGGGTAGATTACACCAAATCCCCATTAGCAATTAATGCTGATTGGCATAAATCTTCCTTATAATGATTCTCTCATATCTGTGAATAAATCAAATTTATTCTCCTGCCACATGCCCCAGATCATTGGGATTCAACCCGATCTTGGATTGTCATAAATCTGGGAGATTGATCGGCTGCGGACACGTGTCCTGAGAGCCAATGGTGAGACTGGAACCGCATGCAGATTGGGCTGTATGAGATTTGGGCCGCATGAATTTTGGGCCGCATAAGACTTGGGACACGTATCAGGGCTGTATAGGAAGTGGCCCCCTCCTTCAGACTTCTGAACCATATGATGAGCCGCATGAACCGCATAATGGTGTGTCTGCTTGAGCCGCATGGGCATAATCTTCTTGAGCCGCATAGGGATGATTCCACTCAAGCCGCATGGGACAGCTTCACTCTGAACCGCATGGGAAGTCTTCACTTCGAGCCGCATAAGCACACCCACGTGGCAGGGCCACGTGGCATTTTGTTGTTCTCGGGGGATCATGTCAGAGATTTCTTTCTCTTCCCTAGAGATTCATCATCATGACAGAGTCATAATTACCTGCTTTGGTGTCAGGTCTGTCAACTTTTCAGAGGGGTCAGCCGTCAAAGCAATTAATGCAGCATGGATCAGAGGGGAGCACTGTCACGCCACGTGTCTTCTGAGCCGCATGAGATGCCTCCGGCCGTATAGCTCCTTATACCGCATGACTCCCTGAGCCGCATGAGTTTTCTGAGCCGCATGGATCTTTCCTGGCCGCATGAGTCATTTTCTTTAGTATTTTCCATGCTTCTACAGGACCCCCTTCAAAGTTTTCAATTTGCAAAATTGGAATACTTTGAATAAGAAGCATGACTTATTTTGGCCGCATATGCAATCCCGACCGCATAAGAGTTCTAGCCGCATGAATGTGTTGTTCGCATGACTGTTTCAGCCGCAGGGGGTGTGTTAACTGCATAGATGGTTCAGTCCACGTGTGCGGGTCTTTATTTATCTCCCAGTTGCTTCAGCGCCGTCTTTGTAGGGGGAATCTCAAGGGTCAGTTCATTAAATCTTTTTGGATTTGATGCCTTGGGTGAATCTTGGAGACGAAACCCAAGGAGTCGGTTTCGCTCTTCAAGAGTCGGTCATTGGCCCACGTGTCCGCCTTCTCCCCTCCTCCTATAAATATGAGGGGTTTGAAGAGAGAGAAGACTTCTTTATTTTCTTTCTTCTCTTATCTCGCTTGCCTTTCTTTTCTTCGATAATTGATGGCTCCCAAGAAGATCATGGCAGTGAAGGGCAAAGAAGGCGGCCTCCACTTCCACCTTGGGTGTGGTTGCTGCCCCGCCCGTCGTCGTACCTGCTGTTCATCCTGACGTCCATCCCCTCATTGCTGGTAAGGACAATATATGAATTAAGGAACCCCAACTGCCATGGCTACGTCGCATACTTTATGCACGAGCCTTTGTAAATCGTATGTTCGTCCTACGGCTGAGCTGCGAACCGCATGAGAAAAATCATTGTGTCTGTATGTGCGCCTTATTAATGAAACCGCATAGGTGGGCATAGACTTTTATTGTGCGGAGCCGCATAAGCAGTCTTCTGAACTGGAGCCGCATAGGGCTTTCTGGAGCCGCATAAGACTTCTGAGAACTTCATGGGGGGCATGGATATTTTTTTGAGCTGCATGTGGTTTGAAAACACCTAATCAGCTCTTTTTTTATTCTCTGTTTAACTTATTTTTTCTTTGTCTGTTCTTCAGTGAATTTACCGGTTAACGCCGCCGGAGAACTCTTGGTGGGTAGCGCTCAAGCTGCTCTCGGCTATAGGTATGACCATATTGTTCAGCACGTGGCGGATCAGTTTTCGAGCGATGAGCCTATGGCCAGATTGAATGCCATCAAGAATCAGCCTTTCCATTTCCTTAATGCTATGATGAACTCCGGGAAATTCGAAGGAGAGTTTTTGAAGCCTGCGTTCTTTTTTTGGAGACGCCTTGACCGTGGAGAATGATCATGTTCTGGAGGTGTCAGAGGATTGGAATTTTGTTTCTAACGGGATGGCGATCCGCATCCTTCAGATGGAGCGACACTTTCCATTATCTTGGTTCAATATGCTCCCTTTGGACCGGAAGATGGAGGGGACTATAACCCCTACCAGGAGTGGGATGTTCGTGGGGAACATCCGTTATAATAACCATCTGAAGTCCATGGTTGCTGGCAAGGTACATACCAGTTGTTCTGTGACAGGGTTGGTCCCAGGTTCTTTCCTGAATGTGGCAGGTCCTAACTTCACGTTTCTACCGTCGATACTTTTATAAATCGACTTGCCCGGAAAGGCTCCTATCCCGTTGGTCGGTTGACGTTTCCTGGTTGGATACACCCTATTTCCTCGTGGATCAATTTATCTACCTGGATCCTGCAGAAGTATGAGGCTTTTTTGTGCGAGATTGGCCTGTACCATGCTATCCGAGGTACCGGTCATGGCTTGTTCATAAACAAGAAGCTATTCATGTCCCTGCTGGAAATGTATAATCGTCGTACAGGGACCTTTTACACACCTGTAGGGGAGATGGGACTTGCGCTCCATGAAATGCATGCGGTCTCCAAGCTTCCTTGGGGGGACGAAGCGTTTGAAGCATATACTCCCACTAATGAGGAACTCGAAGATTTGGAACGACGGTATCCTGGCTTTGCGGCCCTTTACCAGGAGATATTGTGTCATTATAACACATGCCATCAGATAACCCACAAGGATAACCTGGAAGGGAATGCTCCCTACACCAAGGATTGGATGCATTATCTCTTCTCAGCAGATGCCTCAGGTCTGGTTACCTCTCGTCGCCCTAGGTCTCGGGAGGCGGTCAAAGAATTGGTGTCATCTACTAGTGGCAGATTCGGGAGCCAAATCGACACTTTTGATTACTTTTACCAGGATACTCAAGAGCTGTCTGAGAAAGCGCTTCTGGCGGGATTTTTGATGATCTGGCTACAAAATTGTGTAGTCTCGGGAGGAACCGGTTCTATTGAGAGAATTAGTTGTAACTTCATCCTTCCGGCTGTGAAATTAGTCTTGCGAATCAGGCTAGCTCTCCTTCCGGCTATGGTGTGTAGCATACACCGTGGTCTTCGTACCTTCACGTCCAAAGTCATTGCCCGCGATGTGACCAAGGATTTTGAATGAACTGAGTTACCTTATCATTATTTGATGGGGTGGCTGCTGATACATTATCCATCTTTGATGAGGTCGGGCTCTGAGGGCGGTGCGACTGATGATGACGCCCTTATCTTCCGTTACCGTGATGAGCCTTGGGAATGTGAGGCCATGCGGGTTTGCCGGATGGTCTTGGTAAGGGCAGATAAGTATCATATTTTCGTATTCGTCCCTCACTTTTCTGCCAGGGACATAGAGACTGTGCATATAGACGGTATTGCGCCTTCTCAACTTCTGGATGGCCAGATGCTCTTATGGTTGCGTAACATCCGTCCCTCACATCTGGTGTACCGTAACCGCAATGTTGTTTTTCTGGAGCCGTATCTGCCTAGCAGGTTTGCCCGGCAGTTTGGGTACAACCAACTTTGTTTAGACAGCCCCAGCTCTTGTCTGGGTTATGAGGGAAGTCTTCTTGATGGTATCAGAGCTTGGCAATATTATGATTCGTTCCATACTCGTACCATTTTCTCCGGTCCCTGCTATTAAGGAGTCAGTGGAGATCTTGCATATGGCGGCTCTGTATCATGTCACGGCGAACAAGCCCCCGGTCGGTTTTAACCCAGGTACCAGTTTTATTGCTGGCACCGGTCTGGAGGAAGGCTCTCAAGGGGCCAAGAAAAGAAGACTATAGCCGAAATGCCAGATTTGGATTCCGCTGCTGAAGGTGATGAAGACAACGAGCATAATGAAGATGACTATATCCTTCCAGTGGTAGCGCAGAGGGTGGGTCCAATTGCATGTTTTGTCGGATGAGATGCTGAGGATCAGTCCCTTGTTACGCCTGGTCCTATCCCGAAACGTAGCAGGCAGGTTCCTCCTGTAAGTAGTGTTTCTCGATCCCGGAAGCTGGTTGCGACTAGGCACCGTCCGCCAGCCACAAAAGAGAGTGGAGAAGAAATCAACCCCGCGTCAGAGGTAACAAAACTGCTCTCGACCCCTTTTTCCTTCTTTCCTTTGAGTTTCAATCCTGATTGTCTTCGTTCCCTCTTTTAGGTGTCGGGGGAAGAAGAAGAGTTTCAGGATGTCGGGGCGGTGACCAAGGATGATGGAGACTTCCATGAGCCTGTTCCTACTCAAGAGGACACAGATCAATCTGTATCCCCTTCAAGGTGACGGGGTCAGGGGACGTGACTGAGTTTAACTCGGGGATCGCGGGTGGGGGGACCATGCCAGTTGTGGATGAGCCGCGACCTTCATGTCCCTCCTCTGGTAAGATTAGCCGAATCTTAACCCGTGAGGAAGCCTATCTGCTCTATCATCATGTCCTTCGGGTTACGTCGATTGACTGTTATTCTGGACATTCAGGTCCTGCCCCTTCAGTGCCAAGGATGGACGTCGTCGAGACAACCCCAACCGAAGGGTCATCGGTGGAAAGAGGTGTAATTTCTCACTGCCCGACTCGTCTTGATGGGCCTTCTGGGGGCCCGAGTTTAACGGGCCAGTTCTCGGGGCAGTCGGGGCAGGGAACAATGGTCCTTGCATCATCCTCTGCTCCAATGGCTTCGAGAATCGACCTTTCTTCCCTGCCGAGCATCCAAGCTCTCCGGGCTGCGGAAGACGAGTTGGCCGCTATTCATGCATTGTTCTGCTCGGACTCCGCTCCCTTGGTGGCGAGCTCTAGCGTTACTCCTCCGACGTTGCCACTCCGGCTTCCCCTGACGCCCTCTTCTGCTGAAGTTTTGAACGACGCATTGCAGGACGTGGTTGCCAGTTTCTATCGTCATTTGAAGAGGGGAATCGAGGCCGCTTGTAGAAAGAGGGACCTCTTTTACCTTGGCCCGAAGATGTGCCCATGGTCAAATAAACATCCTTAAGGATCTTCCTGATGATGCAGGAATGGCATCGCTTCTAGAGGCGAAATTGCTGGAGGCTGATCAGCTGGTGTCCGAGCTTCGAGTATTACGGCAGGCTGATCTGCCTGCTGTTATAAACGAGGAGCAGAATTCTCTTATTGCTGTTATAGAGAGGACCAGAGCGGCTCGAGATAAGACCAGACCGGCCGCACTGAAGGATCTCAGGGACTTAGCTGATCGGTATGATCAATTGAGTTATGCGACCGAAAACGTTGTGGCTCGGGAGGAGTCTGTCTCTCGTGAGATTACCGAGACGCGGGAGCAGATCCTTGCGCTTCAGAAGAAGTTGACTTTCCTAGAGTCTGAACTCGAGACTGCCCGCAATGACAGCGGGCTAATTGTTCAGGAAGCTGACAGGGTTACTCAAGCTTCGACTGACCTGGAGGCTGTCTTGAAGAAATTGGAAGATGACTGTCAGGCGCTCCTGGATTTGGATAATGAGGAGCGGTTACTCCAGGAGGCCGAGCGTCCTGCTCGGCAACGGATTGAGCGGGAGACCACCTCAGTGAGAGACCGCCTCCTAGAATTGAGTAACACTGAAATGTAGTCGGCCTTTTCTTTTCCCTTCTTTTTTTTCTCTTCTCTCTCTTCTTTTTTTTTTGAAAGGGACGTGGTCCCGAAATATGTAGTACTTCTTTTCTTCCTTCAAATAAAGAGTATTTTCCATTCTACCCTTCATTTGTATTGCCTGTTGTGCCTGTGATATTGTGGTGATGTTCTCCCCCGTATAGGGGATATATTTGTGGACCTGTTACCCATGGCATACCTTGGTTTTAGGTAGAGATAACAAGTTTCGGTCAGGATACCTGAAGCAGCCATAGCAAAGTGGTCATGGGTGCTCTTGGTATTATTAAAAAAAGAATTGCCGTAGAGCAGCTGGGCTCCTGGGGCATAATGAGGTGATAGGTTTGTGTTAAGAAATTTAGCTCAGATATTTGTGGGCCTATTACCCTTGGCATACCCTGGTCTAGGATACGGATAATAGGAGGAAGGGGAACTGGCATACTTGCTCAGAGGTAACGAGGACGTGGCAAGTAGGAAAGTTTTTCTGAACGTAGAGTCTTCCTACTCAGAGGTAATGAGTACATGGCAGGAGCGAACTCGACGGAGGGTATTGGTGGTCAACAGAGGACATTTGTGGTCAACAGAGGACATTTGTGGTCAACAGAGGACATTTGTGGTCAACAGAGGACATTTGTGGACCCATTACCCTTGGCGTACTCCGGTGGTGGGTACAGGTAATAGGTCGAAAGGGGATCATCATACTTACTCAGAGTAATGAGGACATGGCAAGTATGAAGGTTTCTTCGACGGAGCCTTCCCCTTCAGAGGTAATGAGGACATGACAGGAGTGGGCTCAATGAAGGGGGTACGTAGAATAACTCAGAGGTAACGAGGACATGGAAATTCTATGTAGGGGTAATTTGTTTTTGGCGGAAATGGGACGACTCAGAGGTGATGAGGACATGGTCGTCTTGGAAATTTGTGGATCCGTTACCTTGTTGTGCACTGGGAATGCAGGTATTAGATCATGAGGGAGGATCTCTTGTAGGAAGAAAGTTCAGCGGTATGATTATACATGACTTCCTACCTGAAAGAGTGACCGGGATGTGAGTTCAGAGGCACCATCGGGTACATGACTCGAGAATCTGGAGAATAGTGAGTGTGAGTTCAGCGGTACCAGCGGGTGCATGACTCAAAAATCTGAAAAAAAACTATGAGGGTGAGTTCAGTGGTATCAGCGGATACATGACTCGAAGATCTGGAAAATGTTGGAATCAAAGTGTAAGTTCAGAGGTACCAGCAGGTACATGACTTAAGAATTTGGGGTATGAGTTCAGCGGTACAAGAGGGTACGTGACTCGATAAGTTGGAAAATTAGGGGATTGAGTTCAGAGGTACCAGCGGGCACATAACTCGAAACTCTGGAAAATATTGTTTAAACATAGTATTTCTTCAGGAACTTGTCGTTGACGGGCAACATGAGCAAGTCTTCGTTCTGCTTGGCGAGGCGGTAAGCACCATTGGAGAACACGGCCTCGATGATAAATGGGCCTTCCCATTTTGGCTGGAACTTGCCGGTGGTCTTGTGAGTCATGACCATTGGCCTCCTGACTGCCAAAACAAGATCGCCTACATGGAATATTCTGACTTCGACCTTTTTGTTGAAAGCTCCTGAGATGCGTGCTTGGTATAATTCGATCCTTTGCTGAGCTAGGAGGCATTTTTCATCTAAGGCCTCTAACTCTTGTAGTCGACGTCGGTAGTTATCATCCTTTGTCAATTGATAAGTGAGGGCGACTCGGAGTGAGGGAATCTGAGTCTCTAATGGGAGAACTGCCTCACTCCCGTACACCAGAGAGAATGGTGTATTCCCGGTGGCTGTTCGAGCCGTGGTGCGATAAGCCCATAAGCACTCGCCGAGCTTGTCGTTCCAGTCGCATTTGTTGGAGGAGACAAATTTCTTATGGAGTTTGATAATTGTTTTGTTGAATGCCTCTGCTAACCCGTTTGCTGCAGGGTTGTATGGTGTCGAAGCGACATTCTGAATGCGGTGTTTGTCGCAGAATCGGTAGAATGCGTGGCTTATAAACTGCGGACCATTATCATGGATGATCCTTCGGGCAGTCCAAAGCGGTAAATGACGTGGTGCTTCAGGAAGCTGATTACGTTCGCAGTCTTGACTTCGGCGAGCGGGACAGCTTCTGCCCACTTTGAGAAGTAATCAGTGATCGCCAGTATGAAGCGATGTCCTCGGGAGGAAGGATGGGGTGATTGGACCAATGATATCCATTTCCCATGCTTCGAATGGCCAGGACGCCACTGTCGGATGTAGAAATTCGGATGGTTGGTGAATGAAGTCTGCGTGGACTTGGCAGGCCTTGCATTTTCGGGCATAATCTATTGCATCAGCCACTATCGTGGGCCAGTAGTAGCCCATCCGGCGAAGGCGGTCTTGCAGCTTAGGGCCAGGCTGATGGGCCCCGCAGACACCGTCATGAGCCTCTCGTATGGCTTCTTTAGCTTCTGCGTTCGACAAGCACCGAAGTAGTAATCCGTCGTAGGAGCGGCGATACAGCATTTTTGTCTCTGTATCGTAGAAGAATCTGAGAGAACGCCGTCTGATAGAAGTAGCCTCCTTCGGGTTCTCGGGCAGGATGTCGTAGACCACGAAGTCTATGAATGGTTGTCTCCAGTCTGGCGCTTCGTCGATCATCTGAGCAGAATAACTCGCCATGGCTTGAACGTTGTTCTTGGGGCAGACCAGCTCATGGCCGATTACATCGACCGAATGATGAGAGTGGTTTGGTACTGCTAGGGAAGCAGCCAGGCCTGCTAGGGCATCATCTTCGATATTTTGGAGTCTGGGGACGTGTTCGATGAAGAATCCCTCGAATGATGAGATAATGTTGATCGCTATTTGGTGGTAGGGGATCATGTCTTCATGGCGGACTTCGTACGTCCCCCGAATCTGGTTGACGATTAATTGCGAATCGCCGTATGCTTCAAGGTATTCTACCCCCAGTTCTCTTGCGAGTTGGAGGCCAATGACCAAAGCGTTGTACTCGGCCACATTGTTAGAGCAGGGTTCCGTGAGAGAGTAGGCAGCGATTGATCACTAGCCCGGTAGGAGAGACCAATACTACTCCGACTCCGACGACGATGTTTCCCTTGGGTCCGGTTCTTGAAGCGCCATCGAAGAACATCCGCCATATGTTATCGTGGGTGGTTGTATTTGAATCGGTGACCTCATCTGGGATTTCTTCGTATATTCTGGATGATTCCGATCCTGGATGGGCCGCCAAAAAGTCTGCCAGGGCTTGACCTTTGACAGCCTTCTGCGGGACGAAGATCATATGATAGGGGGACAGCAATATCGCCCATGTAGCGAGGCGGGAGCTGAGTGCCCCTGGTTTGGTCATGAGGACCCTGAGAGGGTTGATTCGTGAGATCACATGTATGGTTTGCCCCGTGACATAGTGCCGCGTCTTTGAATGGCGAATACCAGGGTGAGGCATTCTTTCTCCACAGCAGTGTATCGGTGTTCGGGCCCGACCATCATTCGGCTGAGATAGTAAATGGCCTGCTCGTGGCCTGCATCGTTGTTTTGTGCCAGCAGGGCACCGAGGGAGTGTTCCATTGCTCGTACATAGAGCAGGAATGGTTTTCCAGGGACCGGGGCCACCAGGACTGGAGGATTTGATAAATATTCTTTGATGTCATCGAAAGCGCGCTGGCATTCCTCGTCCCATACGAATGAGACTCCCTTCTTCATGAGGTGGGTGAACGGTCGGTATCGCTCGGAGAGGTTAGAAATGAACCTCCTGATATAAGCTAGCCTCCCTTGGAGGCCTCTAAGTTCACGGAGATTTCTCGGGGGACCCATCTCCATGATTGCCCTCGTTTTCTCGGGGTCTACATGGATACCGCGTGCAGTGATGATGAAGCCCAAGAACTTTCCGCTGGATACGCCCAAGAATAGGGTTAATCTTCAGATTGTGGGCTCGTATTAAGTTGAACACCGTTCTCAGGTCTTGCAGATGATCTTCCTTACGGGACTCTTGACGGCGATGTCGTCGACATAGCATTCCACTATCTTGCACAAATGTTCTCTGAAAATGATACTCATGGCTCGCTGATATGTAGCGCCAGCATTCTTTAGACCGAATGGCATGACTGTATAGCAGTATGTGCCAATCGGGGTTCGGAATGAAGTGTACTTTTCGTCGTCGGGAGACATCTTGATTTGATTGTACCCCGAGAATCCATCCATGAATGACATACGTTCAAATCCGCATGTATTGTCGATCATGATGTCTGTGATAGGAAGGGGAAATTCATCTTTGGGGCATGCCTCGTTCAGGTTGCGGAAGTCGATGCAGATTCGAATCTTCCCATTCTTCTTGAGGACGGGTACTATATTGGCGACCCAATCAGAATGTTGCTCTTCACGAATGAAGTCGCTGGCTATTAGCTTGTTGACTTCGGCTTCGATCGCGTCCATGACGCCTGGGCGGAAGCGTCGTTGTTGCTGCTTGACTGGCTTTGCATCTGGCCGTATATTGAGTTTGTGGAGAGCGATATCAGGATTTAACCCCGGCATGTCTTCATAGATCCAGGCGAACACATCAATGTATTCTCTGACAAGTTCTAACAGCGACTCTCGTTCTTCATCAGTTAGGCTTTTACTGATAAAGATCGGTTTTGGAGAAGATTCGCTGCCGAGATCCTACTTGTATGACTTCATCTTCAGTAGAAGGTTCTCTCAGTTCGAACCGCTTTTCCCATTGTGCGTCTAATTGCTGGGCCCATGGCTCTAGCTCAAGGATTTCGGGGATGTCTTCGTCTTCCTCGTAAGCGTCGGTGAATGCCATGTTGACTGACATGACTTGTCTGAACACATCTCCGATGCTGGTATCTGAGTCGAAAGTCGGTGATCCGGTTGAATGTGACTGCCAGTCGCATTCTTCATCTGAGCTTTCAGGGGTCGTAGTAGGCGTTACATACCCTAAACCGCATCGGGTTTTGTTATAGTAGTTTCGTGGTTTGCCCGTCGGGGCTGGCGTCTTCAAAGGTAATCGTCGTCCAGTGCCGTAGTTCAGTCCTGGCGTTGTCTCTAGATCATACCCCTATTTCTGCATAAGATATTTGGATTGAGGGCTATAGAGATACAGAGGCAGTCTTCCAGCATCTGACCCGAAGTCGACTTCTTCCATGGCGAGGGGATGCGGGTTGTTCGTCCGGCCGAAGTTGATTGGGTGGTCCCCTCCCTCGATTATTCGATAAGCGTCTTCTACTGGAGTAAGTTGGATAGTAGGTGTACACATTTGTCACCTGTGTATGTAGGTGAGCGCCTATACCGTGTTCCATAGCATACATTGTACATAGCTTATTGAGCTCGGTGTAGTTCAAAGATAACCCTTTATTGATGAAGTAAGATATCTTTTCTAGAGGGATTACATCATCTGCGGAGGGAGCATCAGTGTGGGCAGCCACATACTTGGCTAGCTCTGGTTCCTCTTCGGCTACCCCCTGTGTGAATGAAGATTGAGAGGGCGTCCTAGTCAGCTTGATCTTCAGAGGTTCAACTGACGGAGCGGAGCGTGGGGTTATTGGTAGACTAGCAACCCCCAGTCCGGCACTTGATGTGGAGCGAGGGGTGGCTGGTTCGCTTGAAGTGTCAGACCTCGCATCGGGGGTGACGACCTTTCTTAGGCAGGCGTATCGTCAGAGGTCTATCGGAGGGATGTGGCTTCTCTGTTTGGGATTGACCGACTCTCGGCAATCTGATGGTAAGTGGCCCTGTCGTGGGTCTCGGTACCTGGCCGAACCTTGGCAGCCGGATTCTCAACTGCTCTTCCTATGCCGAGAGGCTGATCGCGTCCTTACGCAGCGTGGCCGTAAAGGGGTACGAAATTGCCTGGTTTGCGAGCCTGGAGGTGGATTGTCAGAGGTTCTTCTGATCCCGTGGTTGCTTCAACATCAGTTTGTTTATTTCCTCCTTCAAGGTGCCTCTTCGACTTTTCGTATAGGCAGGAGTCCGAGTAATAAGATTCGACCCCTTTGAAGGGATCGATGTCAGCAAATTCTGTCCTCACGAAGCCGTGCTTGTCGACATATTTGAAGCATTGGTGTAGCGTGGAAGGCACGATCATGTAATGTGTATCCAAGGGCACCCCAAAAGGATGTTGTATGAAGTGTCGGCATCTATGACGTAGCAAGTGACTTCTGATTGGAGATCGCCAATCTGACATTTCAGACGGATCTTCCCGATTGGGTAGCTCCTGCCCGAATTGAACCCGCTGATGGCGGTGTTTGTAGGGGTCAGGCGATGCATCGGGATGCGAAGATGATGCAGTAGTCCTTTTGGAATGATGCTTATGGAAGACCCAGGGTCAATGTGCATCCTGTCCACCTTTATGTCGCCGATGTAGCCTGTGTAGTATAATGGGCGATCGTGTAGATTAGTCTTGATGAGCATGTCTTATGGAGTGAAGACGATGTTGGGCATTGCTCCCGTATAGGCGCTGTCTTGGAGGTCTGCGGGCTGATTTTCTCCCGTGAGGTTGACCTGAGCCAGGTACGCATCGGCATTTTGAAGTGCATCGCTCAAAGCTGTGCGGACATCCTTTGAGAGCCTCAGGAGTTCATATAAGGACAATTTGGCCGGTGTATTGGCCAATTGTGCTAAGATGTCAAAGTTGTAGGGCCTCTCCAGCCCCTGAGATGTTTCCTTTCGGAGGGATTTGTCGAAGCGAGTCTCCTTCGGCCTAGGCTTGTCGGTCGTCGAAGGCTGAGCCGGTCCCGGAGCATCCGTGGTAATGGGCGGATGATCATCAGTCGAGTTTTCAGCCACAGGTTGAGATTGTGCTCCGGATCGAGTAACAACGACCGTGACTTCCTTTTTATCTGCTGAGGTGGTGCGGCAGGATCTGACTTTTCCACTTTTCTTTTTAGAAGATGGAGTGGACTGAGTTACCTCGTAGACTAGGTCCGGATGGACCCACATGATTTCCCCTCGTGATGTGGTGAGGGGTACTAGACCAGCAGCTTGAGCAGGCAGGAGATTAGCAATCTCCATCGTTGCCAGAGGAATGGGTATAACCCCGTCCTGGGTCTCTGTTGGAGGGAAGCTGCCGAATTGTACGGACACCATGTTGGCTGCCACGGTTACCTCCTCGAAATCGATGGCCAGAGCGTTCGAATCGATGAGGTTCTGGATATATCGTTTCAGTTGGTAGCAGTCGTGCGTAGCATGGTGGACGTAGCGGTGGTAATGGCAGAACTTTGGGTTCTCCAGATCAGCCGGCCGAGGCTCCCGTCTTGGTGGAGGAAGCTGAATCCTATCTCCTTGTATGAGCATGTCCAAGATAGGCTTGACGTGACCGTCTTCAAAAGAGTAAGTGATTTGAGGCCATTGTTTGTCCGCAGGTTGCGAATCAGGCTTCTGGGCTGTATCGGCCACCATAGCCTGCTTGCCTCTGTTGTCCCGGTTGTTGGAGGGGCTACCCCCATTGTCGTTGGTGGTGCTGGGACGCTTGCTCTTGTTCTCTCCCTCTGAGATATGTAATCCCAGTTGGCGAGCCTTCTTTAATCGTTCTTCGGCACTTGTAGCACTAATGATAAAAGCCTTCCAGTCCTTGAATTGACTCTCGTCCATCCAGAGACTGATTGTTGGGAGTAGTCTCTTTTGGCAAATTTCGATCAAGGAAGAGTCCGGGTTGCCAGATGGTAACTTCATTGCGGTTTGACGGAACCGCTCAATGTAATTCCTCGTCAGCTCTTTCTCTCCTTGAATGACGTCCATGAGGGTAGACATCGTGACGTCCTGCCCTACCTCATAGAACCTCTCCAAGAACAGGCGTTTGAAGCCAGCGAAGGAATGGATGCAATTGTCCGGCAGGTTGCGGTACCAATCGAAGGCGACTCCTTCCAATGCCCCAATGAATAACCGTGTCAGGATAGCGTCATCATGGGAAGATGGTCGGTAGTGACCTCGAAGTAAGTGATGTACCGACTTGCTGAGGTCTTGCCATCATAGGGGTTGATATTGAACGGCTTATATCTTGGTGGGAATGGAACATCCCTCCATTACAGCAGGATATGGTTGCCGTATTCTGAAGTCTTGAGAGTTTTCTCTGGCGTGGAACATGGCTCGGAGCTCTTGAACTTCTTCTCTTACTTCTCGGGTCTCATCTGTCGCAGTCGGAGCCGTTACTTCGGGAGGATTATGCCCGGGTTCGGTGTCGCCGAATTTGAATCTACGTTGATTGGGGACCCGTGCTTGTCTGGCCAGGTGTCACCCCCTGCAGATTAGGAAGCGCCGCTTTGATCTCGTCTACAGACTTGACCAAGGCGTGCAATATGGCCTCCAAAGTGTCGATGCGCTGGCGATCACCGGAACCGCCTTGATTGCTGTCTGTCATGAACACCGTCTTCACATGAGGAGTGACGGAAGGAGTGGTGGAGGATGTACCCTCCGAGTCGTACCCGTGCATCGAGAAATCATCAGGATATGTGGGGATGTTCTCTTCAGGTTCAGACTCGGAAGGAACACTACCCCCGGCTTCGGAGCTTGCTTCGTCTAGGATGTCCTTGGGGACGTCGGTATCTGTTGTATCCGTCGGAGGATTTGCTTCCTCCAGTCCGTATTCCTGGAATGTCGGATTGTCATGGATGTTTGGAGGAGTGCTACCCCCAGTTCCGACGACCCCCAATGTTGCAGACGACAAACTTTCTACTGCAGCAGTTTTCGTCTTCGAACGTGTGTGTTGAAATACTCCAGTGGAGGATATCCCTTTAGACGACGGTTTCTTAGCTGTAGTAGTTGACACCTTTGGGCTGGAGATGCTCATTTTCTTCCCTCTTCCTTGGCGAGAACTTTCTACGCGGATTTGCAGGAGACAACAGGAGGTGTCCTCGTCTTCTGAGCTCAGGTGATGTAGTCTTTGGAAGACGGATGGCCGGTCTTCCGTCACCGCCGCGTTGCTGCAATAGCAGTTGACGATGATCTGGGTGCATTGATGTCCGTGTGAGGGCTCATTTACACCCCGAAGCTCCTTCTCTTTCCTTGCGTTTGTGGAGGATAACCTCACGCAGGTCAGAGGAACCACTTGTCTGTTTGCCGCCGGGGGCTGGACTTGAGTGGTTTATACAACTTCCCATCAGAGGCCCGCGTGATAATCAGCGGGACGCCCCGATAGTCAGAGGTTGGGCAGTCGTCTGGACTTGATGAGCCCGCGCTGCCCTAGACTTCCTCCTTTTAGCACTTGTGGGTGCGTAATAGGAGGAGTCTAAGTCGAATACCACAGAGTCTGGATTATCATCCAGATAATGATCAGAGTCAGGACCGCATGAGAGCCGGTCGAAGACTGATCGAGAGAAGCGTGGGACGGATGCTATGCGGCTAGCATTGGGTACCGTGCAGGCTGTCTGCATGCGGCTGTCTTTTGTTGTAGGATGAGTCTTTATGCGGTTAGGAGTCACGGACCGTGCAGGCTGACCGTATGCGGTTGGCATCTGTGGCCGCATGGGTTTTCTGCAAGCGATTGACTTTAATAGCCGCATGAGTCTCATCCGTGCGGTTGGCAACTGTAGCGCATAAGTTATGCGGCTGACAGATGTGGCCGCATGAGTTTTCTTTATGCGGTCGGCGGTTGTAGCCGCATGGGCTTTCTTCCCTGCGGTTAATACTCTTCTGCGGCTCGGATCGCGTAGAGTTCCTCTTTGCCCCTGCAAGTCCAGCATCATAGTATTTTCTTCTGCCGGACTTGGGGACAGCAGAGTTGTCTACGGTCTGAAGTGGGGCCGCAGGGGAGTCTTTCTCGCCATCTTGAGCAATAGAGAGCACCTCATCAAGGGCTTGCGGAGGAGCAAATGATTTTGGCCTCCACTCTTTGCGAGCCTTTATGGTGCGGGTGCGCTTCTGGACCGGGCCAGTGCTACCTTCAGAGAGCATCTCTTCGAACGCCTGTTGGTCGAAGCGTACGACCATCTTCTGTTGTGTAGAGCCAAGTTTGGCTGCGTCCGATTGCGTCACCAACTCCTCAGCCGTGGAGAAGTTAGTCCCCAGCAGAGTCGCCATCGTGTTTGCCATTGATTGTAAAAGTACAGAACAATTATCGGAGGACTGAACTTAGACTCACAATACAAACTCGCTCGTACAAAGAAAGCCTAGGGACGAAAACCTAGGTACAGCAGTCTAAGTACGATTATTTATTTTAGATTCTGGGGGGTGACGATAGAGGCTCGGGAAAGCGACGGCCGCTCTGCCTTACTCCTTGGACGATCGGTACGCAGCCTTGACTCGGGGAAGATCTGCTTGGTCGTTGACGAAGAAATGCCTTCTTGCTCTCTCTCTGATTGCTCTTCTGGCTTCTCTCTCTCTGTGTATATTCTCTCTCTGACTATGGGGGAAGTCTCTCTGTGTATACGTATTCTTCTCTGGTTTTTTTTTTGTATATCTCTCTATATCTTACAAGGGAATGGCACCTTGCTATTTATAATAGTGGGATGTGATCGCTAGGGTTGCCAATGATTAGCTCTTGGAGATGGCGGCGGCCTGGGGATTGATCAATCCAGGCCGTTCATTTCTGATTGTGACGAATCAGAACCATTAAGGGTAGATTACACCAAATCCCCATTAGCAATTAATGCTGATTGGCATAAATCTTCCTTATAATGATTCTCTCATATCTGCGAATAAATCAAATTTATTCTCCTGCCACGTGCCCCAGATCATTGGGATTCGACCCGATCTTGGATTGCCATAAATCTGGGAGATTGATCGGCTGAGGACACGTGTCCTGAGAGCCAATGGTGAGACTGGAACCGCATGCAGATTGGGCCGCATGAGATTTGGGCCGCTATGAATTTTGGGCCGCATAAGACTTGGGACACGTGTCAGGGCTGTCTGGGCAGTGGCCCCCTCCTTCAGACTTCTGAACCATATGATGAGCCGCATGAACCGCATAATGGTGTGTCTGCTTGAGCCGCATGGGCATGATCTTCTTGAGCCGCATAGGGATGATTCCACTCGAGCCGCATGGGACAGCTTCACTCTGAACCGCATGGGAAGTCTTCACTTCGAGCCGCATAAGCACACCCACGTGGCAGGGCCACGTAGCATTTTGTTGTTCTCGGGGGATCATGTCAGAGATTTCTTTCTCTTCCCTAGAGATTCATCATCATGACAGAATCATAATTACCTGCTTTGGTGTCAGGTCTGTCAACTTTTCAGAGGGGTCAGCCGTCAAAGCAATTAATGCAGCATGGATCGGAGGGGAGCACTGTCACGCCACGTGTCTTCTGAGCCGCATGAGATGCCTCCGGCCGCATAACTCCTTATGCCGTATGACTTCCTGAGCCGCATGAGTTTTCTGAGCCGCATGGATCTTTCCTGGCCGCATGAGTCATTTTCTTTAGTATTTTCCATGCTTCTACAATATCATGCTAAGGTAATTGAATTCAAATGTATGAACTTTGGTATAGATTTTGAATAGAATCTAGTATATTAATTTTGATTTCTTTTTCAATGATTTTACTCTTTATGGAATTGATTCACTAATTTGTATGGGCAAATTATGAATCATAAATTTTTTTGTGATCATTGTCAAAAGTCTCATTATATTTTTGATTTTTTATATACTAGATCTGCGAATTTCTATTCCTCATGATTTATTTATGATTGATTCCTACTATATTGATATTTTTTTTGGTCTATTTTAAAACACAATATGATCAAAATATGTTTTGAATGTCATTTTTGGATTTTTACTTGGTAAACTATGTATTGCTTAATTTCAGTTTTCTATGTTTACGTTCAACCAACTATATTGTGTTTTGATAAGTTTTTATACTTTAGTTATGCAATTTTCTAAACTTTTTATTATACTGTTCTCCTAGTCCTTGATCATGATTATTTCTTCTTTCCTCCTTTACTTATGCTTGAGTTCGTTTTATCTTTTGTTACAGGGGAGCTTATTTTTGATCATGTCGAAGGGGGAGAAATAAGTTTAAGTTAGCACACAATTTTAGTACTATGTGTTTATTAGTGATACATGCATCTATTATATATATATATTAAACTTAACCGATTTGCCATAATAAAAAAAGAGGAGATTGTTAGTCCAATAATATATCATATTTTTGAATATGGCTAATCAATTGAGTTTAACATAATGACGTCACTAATATTCATGTAATCACTATCATGTTGCTACTTAAACTTAGCATTGTCCTAAATCTTCAATATCATATTGCTATGCTTGTATCATTTTGTTTTGTTCGTCTAACATGTTCTTATAGACATGCAGTAAGCATGATCAAGCTTTGTCAAACCAGGACATATACAATACAGAATTAATGATAGGCCAAAGATGGCGTCATACAAGAAGATTTCTCTAAACTGCCCAACGACCTATCCGGAGCCTCGTATCAGGGGTTTCGCCACCCGTGGAGGTTCGGGGGCGAAGCCACCGAAAGGTATTCAGATTTTCAGATTTATTTATCTTTGGACGACCGCCGTCAAGTAAAAAAGGCATCTTCAAGTCTACTCAAATATTTGAAGAAAGGCGTCATCAAAGGACTCTTGGTTTTCCTATTTCACAATATATTTTTCATTTTATTGAGTATAAGAATACGCTATAAACTGTATCGTACTAGCAAATAGGCTATCCAAGAAACCTTTTCAAAATATCCTTTCATTTTGAAAAAATGCCCACTTACAAAAGCCCAAACTACTTCCTAACTGTTTGGCTTTTCAAAAAGCCAGAAACCAATTTGCAAAAACCCTGATAGAACTCCATCAGAATTCGGCCAGAGTTCGGTTAGTGAACGTTGCTTTTTGAACTTGGTCTTCCTGTAGTTACGGATTCCAACGAAATTTTCTCATAGAGTTCTGCCCGAATTCTGTCAGAATTCTGCCTTTGGAAAAACTATAAATAGAGAAGGATTTCGATCATTTCAACACACCAATTCACTTCCATATCTTCTCTATAAGCCTACTACTTCTTCCAAAGTGTTCTAAACTATTCATTTTCAAATCCCAAGCCAGTTACAATCCTCTAGTCAATTTGCCAGTGTGGTATGGTCTAGAAGTTTCAGAGTGATTGTAATTAGAGGCTTGATTGAAGCTAGACACTTCAAAATTGAAGTTGGTCGAGTACTTCGGATCAAAGCTCGCGTTGTAGAATTTGCAAGAACTTCGTATGAAAACTTGTGATATTTTTCAATTGTGGATTCAACTGGAAGCTAGAGTTCTTCCGACTGGACTAGTCCTCATAAGAGGGAAACCAGTATACATCCTTGTGCTTACGTTTGCTCTCTACTCTCTACTTTTCATTTATATATTTACGATATATATGTGATCTTGTTACTAACATGTCTTAAATAGTTAATTTTTGCTGCCTACTCTATTCACCCCCCTCTAGAGTATTGCGCTTTACAACTTGTTCCTCAATCGGTCCTACATAGTCATATCCAAGTCAAGTACAGGTCAAACAGGTCAGGAAAATATGGTACATGCATAGCAGTACTATCACTAGACATGAACAAGATAATAAAGACAGAAAAGTAACATGAAAAATGAGTAAAAACTACGTGCACGTAAAACTAGAAAACCATGACATGGAACAGGAGAATATGAAACTAAGTAAGATATAAAAAATAGCGATATGGAAAAGCATGTAAGTACTATAAAGTTTGGCAAGGTGTACTTGCCTGGTTCCGTGATGTGAAGATAAAGTCTCGCCGTGTCTACGCCTCCGGAATCCAATGCTCCTAAATAATTTATTTAACTACTTATAAATCTTATAACAGAACTTAATTAACTTAATTAGTGTTTTAAACTACTTTAACTATATTCAAATATCATGTAGGACTACTTAAATTGTATAACATACATACGTGTCCAACGGGACCTCGGAACATTGTTTTAGGATTTTCGACCTTCCAATTAATCGGTTATGACCCCACTTCAATAACACACTTAGAAATCATAGAAAATTCCTAAAATAATATATAAAACTATTTTCTACAGTATTATCTCTGAAATTCTAGAATTATGATTTATATAGAATTATGTGACTAGTTGACTATTACGTCAGCTAGTCTACCCGAAACTCGTCATGAATATGGTCAATTATTCAAAATAGCTAAAATACCCAAAAATATATTTATATAGAATGTAAAGTATATTATATCTCAGAACTAAGACATGAATACAAGAGTTAAGTTATGCTACTAATTTGAACATCCTAAGTCGGCAGAATACCCAAAAAAGCTAGTTTTGACCGCTAATTTTCTCGACCAAGTTTTAGTTGCTAAATTCGTGGAAAAATACTTAAAAATCCTAATTTATACATTTGAACACACAAAAAATTCAGTTTAAAAAATAACCACCAATAACTTATAGTTCCTTCACAACGGGGTTAAATTTGATTCTACCGAAACATGAATATTACGACTATAGATCATAAAACTTATATGGGTAAAAATAAATAACAAAAGGTACCTAAATACTATTTTTACAGATTTAATAATAGAATTTCTACGAAATTATGGCATAGGTTTGAGATGGAAAAATTAGGGTTTCTTACCAAAAGTCCTTGCTAGTTGGGTTGTGGAGGCTTCTCCTTGCCAAAGATCCCACCTTTATTGCTATCCTTGCTTGCTAATCCTCTCATGATGAGTATGGAGGGGTTGGCAATGGCTCTAGATGGTTGGATGGAGAAGATGGAGTTTTTAGGGTTTGTTTGGCGGAGTTTGGATGGAAGAAGGATGAAAGGAGTTTTTATGGAGGAGAAAGAGTTGTATGATAGGGGATGAAGATGATGGATTTGGATGGAGAAGGTGCTGCCAAAATTTGGAGGGGGAGAGGGGGTTGGTCGGCTATGGAGAGGAAGAGGAAGGGATAATAAAGTTAGGGTTAGGGTTTGGGTATAAATAGGTATATATATGGGCTTTTTGGGTTGCATGTATGAAAAGGAGTAGGAATCCTATTCCTAATGAGATGTTCAGCCAAGGGAGGGTTTCTTGGGCGAACACTCCATGGTGGGGGTCCACTTGATATGGTTTGGTTGTTTGATGAGTTGGCTAATTGATTCGATTGAGGATTAAAAAGGTCTTTCCTAATATAGACTAATTAAATCTATCTTATATAAATACAATCCAAATCTGAATTAAATATAAAATATATATTTATTAATATATATTAATGCCCAACATGCCTACATAGATTTGGGTTGGACTTTGGATCAAATATAAACTAATGCCAACTAGGATTGCACGTAGATACTTTCTATAAATAGAAACTTTCCAAAATTAAAAACATATTAATATTAATAAAATATATACAAAATATATCAACATGAATGTATTTGAGAGTACTACATGTCTATTTAGATTTGGAGTTGGTTCGGGTCAAGTTGGGACTAAATTGGTACAACCGGGTTTCCTAGAAAGTCAATAATCTAATAATTAAATAAATAAATCATCGGTAGGGGTTAAGTCACAGCTTGGCCTTGTTTTCCTAGTTAGAACACACCTATGGCTCGACCTTTCCTACCGTGGCTAAAACACTAGTCAAAGCACACGTGTACACTATCCGTTTCACAATTCTTAATCGTCGTTTACTCCAAATCTTAACCATAGCTAAGGTCATCTATAATAATAACTATTTAATCAAAAATATTCATAAATTCTATAAAATCCTATTTAAATTAAATAAATAATAAAAAATTCCAAAAATTTAGGGGTGTTACAAGTATACATGTATAAATGTACTGATCGTACAAGTATACTGGATAAGGCCTACGGCAAGGTTGGATGAGATGCAACCGAGCTTGATACATGTACTAAGTTACAGTCTGATCACGTACTCAACTAGTAGTTTTCCCATCCCCAAGGTGTAATCATGTGGAAAGATACTAAGAGCAGTATAAAATTATGTGAAGCATATGGGATGTATATAGAAACATGTGAGATATAATTTTAGTTGCAAATAGCTACGTTATTAGTGGTCATACTCAGATCATTATCATGTACAGTAAATAAAGTTTGTAGTTTGTACTTGCCTCAATTTGATTGGAGCCGACGTACGTGACACTAATGTGTCGACACGGGATAGGTACTGTAGGTCCTAAAAAATCAAGTTGCATCAATCAACAAAATCAAGAAATCAAAATATACATCATCTTGTTGAATTGTGCAGACAACAGATTGCGCAGCCAACCGATTGCGCATTCTAATTTGCGCACACAACCGATTGCACAAGCTGACGTGGCAGAAGTCATCATTACTAAATCAAATCAAATCTTTTCTGACAACTGACAGCGCGGATAACAAGGAGTTTGTTCGTTTCCTGCGCCGCACAGTGCTCGAGGGCGGCTGACAGCTGGCAGCGCAAACCAATCCTGCGCAGTTTGAGCTTGCGCAAACCATGTATGCGCAATTCAACTCTGCGCAATCTATCAAACGTAACTGTTAAGTTACACGTGGCATTCATGCCATCGATTGTTCATTACGTGGCAACTGTTTATGCACGATCATGCGCATTTCTATCAAATCATGCCATGTGTCCATGATAATCGGCCCACGATCCAGTAACTATCTGCGCAAATCAATGTTGCGCAAACCAATGCTGCGCAAATCATCATGCGCAGTCCAAAATAACTGAAAGTTAGTTATTTCCAGAACTCTATAAATAGAGTTTCAAGTCTTCATTCAAGGAGAGATCAGAGATCAGATATCAAGATCAGAAATCAGAAATCAGAGAGTCCAGGAGTTCTTGCCAAAGTGCTGCTGCATTCTTCCGAGACTTTTGTCTTCAACTTCAGAGGCTTTTGCCTTCAGTTTCCAGAGTTGTTTTCAACTTCAAAGGCTTCGTCTTTACAGTTCACATCGTCCAAGGGATAAAGCAATCGTCATCGAGATTGGATTCCTACAGTTGTAATTTTCCCAGAATTCTTGTAATCTTTATTACAGTTTGTATCAATAAAGTTCTATACTTTTGTTTTTGCAAACAAAATGGCGACTCTGCTGGGGACAACTTTCTCCTCCGACGAGGAAGTAGCAACTCAATGTGACGTAGCGTCTATCGGGAAGACGCAGAAGACCCTGGTTGTCAAGGTCAACCAGACAGCCTACGAGGCAATGCTCAACTCCAAGACCATTCCCCGTACTGCAGCCACTTCTGCCAAGAGCAAAGTGCGCTCAGTTTGGGTCTCCAAGACTGCTGCACAATCTGGCAGTTTTGCCACCAAAGGTGCTGCACACTCTGTTGCACAATCTGCTGGCCAGTCTGCTGCGCAAACTGCTGTGTCAACTGCTGCACAGTCTGTCTCAGCAACTGCTGCACAATCTGTTGCAGTCAATGCTGCGCAATCTGTTGCAAAAGTTGCACAAGCTACTTCATATGCTGCCTTGTCAAAACAGAAGACTCCTATGACTCTGGCGCAATTGGCAGTGGCTTTTCCTGCGCAAAACAGCATTCCAGCAACCAAAGTGCATCCTAAGCACTCTAAAGCAAGGACTCCTACTTCTGTGGCCAGAACCAATGCTACCCTCCACTCATGCGCAAATCACTTCTGCGCAAACTAAGAGAAACAGCCCTTTGGCTAACTCTCTCCTTCTCATAATCAAGAGAAAATATCTGATTCTCCTCTTAAACATCCTGCTGTTCTAGCACAATCTACTGGGGGTAGTCCTTTGGCTATTCCTCCTCCTTCTCAGATCAAAGGAAAAGGCCCGTTGGTCTTTTCTCAAACTTCCTTGTCTCATGACTTGGAAGACAACAGAGGGAAATGCTCTTTAGTTATCCCTTCTTCTCAGAACAAAGGAAAAGGCCCTTTGGTCTTTTCTCAGTCTTCTTCGGTCTTTACTGAAGCAGATCAAATTGCACGTGTTTCAACACCCGTCAGTACAAGATCTCCTACGAACAAAGATTCTTTTTACCTTCATAACAAAGAACTTGCACTGATCAAAGAGGTATTCTGCCTACCCCAGTAGCAGAATTCCAAGACCTCCCAACTTTCAAAATATCCCGTTCCAAACAAGGAAAACTGTTGGTGTCTCAAACAGAAACCCCTGGGAGTGAATTTGCAGACCTACGAACATATCTTAACAGGCCAACTTCAGCAAAACGTAAACAGCCAATGCCGAAGGTTCAAGCCTCAAAGACAAATCTCCAGGAACATAAATTCTGATACCTATGCCAATGAGATGAGTACTTCCTTGTATACACAGGGGACAAAACATTTGAAGAATCGAAACCATGTTCCAAATATTGTTAAAGAACACATTCCTCGAACTTTTCCCCGTCCCGGCATGGTTTCTGATCTTCGAGAACATCTCAGACAAAAACGGGATAATGTCTCAACTCCTTCAAATCAACCATCTGATCATCATTGCAATCATAAAGTCATCATCCAATGTTGTTGTCAAACAACAAAGCGATCTATCTTCGATCGTCTGACTTTTGCTAAAACAGAACCAATGTCAGAAGAAGACGAAGTGTTGTACGCTTCTGTCAATATGGCTTCCCGAGACACCGGGGGTAGAAAGTGCTCCAAACATGGTAAGCCTCGCAGACCAAGCCAACGATATTTGGATTTACTCCAAGAATCCTCTGAAGGAGTATTTCAACATACTCGTTCCCACAGCCGAGACACAATCGGTCAAAGGAATCTTCCCCAAGATCCTTCAGCTTATCTTCCTACTTTTCAGTCAGGAGACGAATCTTTCTCTGATTATGATGCATATAGTGAAAGCTCTGAACAAACAGTTTCGTCTACTGTGCCTAGAGAAGTGACGGCATATGTTGTTACTGATGATCCAGATGCTTCAACTTCTGTAAACCAAGAACAGCGGATTGTTGCACTGGAGGACAAATTGAAAACCATGGCTGAAATGGTCGCCAGTATGCATTCTATCATTATGGCACAACATGCTACCCCACCAACTGTACCGGCTGCTATAAACCCTGAAATCATAGCTTCATCGGTGCCTGTCAATACTGGGCTGGGGGTAGTACCTCCTCAGATGCCTCCTGTGCAAGTACAAGTTCAAACTACACCCAGTCAATCAGGTGCTGGGGGTAGTGCTTATAATGCTGTCCCTCCTCCTACCACGGCTCCTTCCTCTTCATCTGAAGATGCTAATGAAGCAGTCAAGCTTTTACGAACTCAGTTTGAAGCTTTCAAAGAGAAAGACAACCTGCAAAGGTTGGGAATCAAACAGCCATATCCCGTCGAATGGAAAGAAGTTCCATTTCCTCCCAAATACAAGATTCCAACAATCGCTCTCTTTGACGGTAGTACCTCACCAAGTCAATTCATCAATCACTTCGAGGTAATGACTGTTCAACTTCAACCAAACGACGCTCTTCTTACCAGAGTGTTCGTCGGTTGTTTAGCCGGCGTAGCATATGACTGGTACAGAAGTCTGCCCGATGGTTGTATCACTTCTTTCTCAGGTCTCAAGCAAATCTTTCTAGAACGATTCTATGAGGGATTCAATGACATGACTATGTCAGCCCTAAATAAAATCAAACAGAAACATAACGAGACTGCAGAGAGTTTCATTGAACGTTTTCGTCGAGAAGCCCTGAAAATGCCTCCAGGGACTCCTGCTGCTGTTACCATAGATACTTGTAAGGCAAATCTCTTGCCTATTATCAGTATGTGGACAGGCTCAACTCAGTTTCAAGACTGGCCATCCTTCATTGTTAATGCCAAAGCAGCTGAAGTAAGTGCTGATAAATTCAAACAGTTGGGGGTACAAATGTCTAACCCCGATCGGGATGAACATCAAGCGTCAGGCGGTGGTAATCGCCAAAACAACCGCAAGAACAAAGAGACTCTGAACATTAATCTGAAAAGCAAAGAGTCTTTGGCTGTCAACGTAGCTCAGCCTACGTCCACTTCCACTCCTTCTGCACCACAACCGAGGGAACCTCGTCCTAAGGTAGAGTATTCTTTTGACGAGAATGACACGGCAAGTATCTTCGATTGTTTACTCAAAAGCAATAAGATCCAGCTCCCAGACCCAAAGAAACCTGATGAAGTCGGTAAGACCGATCATCCTAAGTACTGTGTTTACCACCGATTCATTGGACATCCTACTAGAGCATGTTATGTGCTCAAGGGCAAGATTCAAGAGCTTGTTAATGCTGGAGTTGTTACTCTGCAACAAGATGAAAAGACTGTCACTGCCAATATGGTTTCAGTTCAGTTCGGTAACTTTCCCCCGCAGATGATACAGCATGGTGTCATTCCTATTCCGAAAACTACTCTTGAGATTGAAAATATTCCTTCTCCACCAAATGAAGGTCTCGTTCCTTTGTCTCTAGACAATGGCGAGGTTATGTGGATTCACCCCGATCTTACTTCAGAGTTCGAGGATTCTTCTTCTTCCAAGAAGAAAAGTCGCTCCAAAGGCAAGACGAAGATTTGCAACATGGTATCTTTTGATCCCATAGTTGACGAAGAAATTCTATTAGGCACCAGATCAGGAAAGCCCTATTTGAAGGATTACCCTGAAACTCAAGAGAATCTTGCTTCTTCTTCTGAACCTACCTCAGCACAACCTGCTCTAGCTGAAGAGAATCCTGCTGCACCTTCACCAGTTGTGATTCCTATTCCTCCTAAGCCAGTGACTGCTGATAAAGGCAAACAACAAATCCGCTTTGACAAACCTTTGAAGAAATCGTCTCCTACAGGACTCGAGAAGCCTTACAACTTCGATATATTGGCTCAACTAGCCAATACCCCAGCAAAGTTGTCTATCTTTGAACTCTTGCGTCTTTCCAAAGAGACTCGAGAAACCCTCAGCGAAGCTCTTATGCAAGCAGAAGCTTGTCTAACCTTTCTCAAAAAGCCCGAAGCAGAATCAGTCTCTTGTAATAGTGTTCAGGAATTCATTCCGAACATAACTTTTACGCAAGATGACATGCTGATGGAAGACAACAGGCATGACCGTCCTCTTTACTATACAGGATATGTCGATTCGATGAAAGTCGATCGTATTCTGATAGATCCAGGGTCTGCTCTTAGTATCATGCCGAAGACAATGCTCGATGCTTTGAAAATTCCTGTGCATAGTCTCTCCACTACAATCACTACCATCCTTGGATTCAATCAAGGAAAGAGTGAACCTTTGGGCAAGATTCGCCTAAAACTTCAAATTGGCAATCTTCGCACAAAAGTTACATTCTACATTATTGACAATTTTGGTTGTTCTTACAACGCTCTATTGGGGAGACCATTCTTACACGAGCACAATGTTGTTCCATCAACCCTTCATCAATGTTTCAAATATGTTGATGACAAAGGCGTAGTTCGTAAGGAGGTTGCGGATCTTTATCCCTTCAAAGGTGTTGAAGCATACTGCAACGACGCTCGGATGTATAAGGATGAATTCATGAAAATCGTGTTAGCATTAGACACTGAAGAAGAACAAGAAGCGACGCCTAAAGACACTCTAATCATACCCGTCAAAGGGCGAGTTTCTCATCCTCAATCTTCCAAGCCACTGGCTATTCACTTATCAGCCCAAAAGAAGTCAATTGATGCTGATCAAGATCAAAGGGAGCTCACCTCTTCTGAGCCACTTGTTATCGATTTACGTCGTAACAAGGACAAAAAGCAGCTCACTTCTTCTGAGCCAATTGTTGTTGATCTCATTCGCAACAAAGAAAAAAAGGAGCTCACTTCCTCTGAGCCACTTGTTATCGACCTCCGTCGTAACAAACCGCCTCCACGTTCTTCTTCTCCCCTCTTGTAATTAATCTGACTAAGCCTGCTAAGGCCAAAGGTCCTGTTGTAAATACTGATGTACAAATCAATGAAAAGCACCTACTTTCCAGTATACTGATTATTTATCATACTAATACTATTTAGATATGTTAGATAGCTTCCAATCAATTACAATGGGAGTTGTGCAATCTCTTCATACAGAGGTCTTACTCGAACACTCAGATGATCATACTTTGTTGTCTTTCTCGAAAGAGAGGCGAAAGTCCAATAATTTTTTAAAGGACAGAACAAAAATTCAGTTATACGGATGACAGTAAACT
>JANAVB010019080.1:0-16984 GCA_029216955.1 Iris pallida | reverse complement strand
TTGTTTGTGTTATTTTTGAATAATTTCTGAATGGGAAATTGTTTGATGTCGCTTACAAGTTTTTATGGACTGAGATGTTTCGTGCTCGTGTCGTGTCATTTTAGACACGCGTGTATGTGCTGCACACGCTCGCGCGCGGCCTGGGGGATCTCCTGCATCTCGGGTCTCCACAGGACACGACACGAATTTCCTGACACGAAACTTTGAGGGAACGTTGGGGCACCTCCTGACATCACGTTCCCCAAGTTTCGTGGGACTTCGTGCACTGGTTGATAAGAAATCGACCGTGTACAGGTTTTTCCCTGAGATGTGCGCACTGTCTAAACACGTACTGCTATGGCTTCGAATAGCTGGACACGACACACACTGACACAATTCAGGCACTTAGACACGAGCACCTATACCTAGTCTAGTTGGGGACACGAGCACGAGGCCCGAAGTGCTCTGTGTCGGGTGCACGACACGCGTGCACACCCGCACGATGCTGTCCAAAACCCTGTGTCTAGTTTGCCCGATTTCAGTTTGGATTGAATTGGACACGTTTGTGTCCACTCCAGTGGACACAAAATCATCACACAACACGTGGGTAATGTGTTTTTTACTGTACCAACCAATAGATTAGTATTTTAGTTGGAATTGTTGGGTAATTTCCATTTTCCTATATTTTTCTGAAAACTGTGTGTATTCAATTTATCCTGTTTTTCTCCAGTTTTAATATATGATTTTGACAGTCCAATTGATCAATCTAAGTGTTGATTATTACATGTTTGAGTCCTTATTATGGCCCTCCTATGTGAATTCTACTTGTAGGTCATTTTTGGGTGGTTTGGCTTTGAATTGAATTCGAATTATAGTGTTAGGTAGGGTTGGACTGTTCAAATGGAATACTGAGTTAGAAATCTGTTTTTTTGTTTTGATCAACTTGTGTACTGATCATCAGAGTCCTGAGATGATTTTCTTCCTTTTAACTGAAATAAATGGCTATTATTATATGTGGTTGATCCTTAAACCAAAATCTGAGATTTGTGTGTGTGTAAATCAAAACTGAGTTTGGGGTGTTTGTTTTAAATTGTTTTATTCAATACATAAATCTGAGTTTGATTGAACTGTTTTAACCTGAGTTTTGGGGGTTGTTTGATGTGTTGTTGAGCTCAAAACTGAGAATAGAAATGTGTGAATTGTTTCTTCAATACACCAACCTGGGATTGATGGGTGGGGGTGAATGTTGATCCTTTTTCACTGATTTTTCCCTATGTGTGCACTGTTTTCAGTTTTCATATTGCTCAACACACACATTGTATTTTCTGTCCCTCCCTCACTGTTTCACACATGTATCACTTTACACACACACATTTGCCCCTCTCACCCTCACACACTTTTCACCTTCACATCACTCTACACACACACACAACACTTGGACACTTACACTAGTGTTCCCTCTCTATACACATGTGTATATGTATGTAGGTGGACACATAAGTTGTATGGTATACTCATTAGCCTATAGGTTGTATTCTAAGTTATTTCTATATTACATATATGTTATATATATTTTCTCTTGTAGATGTGTGATTATATATATATATATATATATATATATCTATATCTATACTATATATATATAGTAGCATGATATACTAGCCATATATCATATACTTATATGTGATAATGGTATAGGTACATATGTGCTATTGGCCTATGGTGTGTCTATTAGACTAGTGGGCCTAGAATTGACTTGTGTAGTCTAGTTAGACTTAGAAATGGCTTGTTAGACCTAGATTAGACTAGTTAGACTAGTTGACTTAGTTTGACTTGGTTAACCTAGTTTGACTTCTAGGGTTGACCAGAGTTGACCAAGAGAGTTGACTTTGGTGTAGATTGACCTAGATTCATGTAGTATTCATCGTAGTGCATCTTATACTATTTGGACTTGTTGTGACTTGTGTTTCTAATAGGAGCCAGACACCACTCCTTGGATAGTACTTTTCAGTTGGACACTCAGATACCAGGCGAGTACATTCTCTGATCATTTTATCATGTTAGGATTATATTTCCTGCTTTAACTTTCTTACTTGATGCTGACACATTGGAACACGGATTGGTACTATATGGATCCTTTTATGATGTTATCCCCCTCGGGAGCATAGGTACTTTTGTCATGTGTGTTTCACTTACATCACGTATCATATGCTTCTATCATCATGAATCTTCGAGGAATCAGCTAGTGACTCATGTACCCTCATGATCACCGAGCCTTCACGAAATCAATTCATGAATCACCCTTTATGGGCAACGTAGTATAATCATGAATCTTAACGTAACTTGAATGGATCCTTGTGTATTGATTGGGGATGGGGGAGTATAAGTGAACATGTGAATAAATCCAAGTAGTGTAATCATGAATCAATTTCCAGTAGTGTAATCATGAATCAGTCCTTAGCCATTCACATGTTTATGCAGTACTCTGAATCACTAGCACTGTCTTCTTTATATATCATAGAAATTTACTTACAGTCTCTCTTTTACATTATGCTATTTTTCAGATCCTGTATTTTATTCTCTAGCATGATTATTTCCTTTTCTGCTATGACTTGTTGAGATGTTTTGTACTCGCTCCGTCCTGACTGGACCTGTTGAAATATTACAGAGGATGAGGACGAGGCTGGCTGTCCTACCTATTACGGTGCTACTTTAGATGAGTGCTTGGACCTGGACCAGCAGCAGGTCCCACTAGCTGTGGATGACACACCCTTAGACTAGGATGCTTTCATTTCAGTATTTCATGGATGATTGTACTTATGATACTTGGGATATGGGATTTGTATTATCTTAGACTTTCTGATGTACTTGGGATTTTTTTCACTTCAGCAGTTTTATTTATCTATCTATCAGCTATGTTATCATATTTTTCCTTGAGTTTTATATCATGTCGTGCTTCTCCTTCCTTAGTTGTGATTGAGTCTACTTTTATCATGTCACCCCCATTCGGGGAATATAAACTGTTTAAGCTTTAATTGCAGATATTGTGACCTAGGACAGCGTTCTACCGCCGACACTGCGGCGTAGGCTGGACGTACCCACGTCTCGTGCCCTAATCTAGGGTGCGGGTCGTGACAAGAGGAGAATGAATTTTCTCTCTCCTTAAGGACTATTTATAGGCACGAACGTGAAGTTATGCGCCCACTATGGCCTATGCGCCCAAGCAAAGACTTGGTCTTTTTGCATATTATGCGCCTTCTACTTGCTGATATGGACAAAGCATAGACATCGCACGAAGGATGGACCTCTTTAAATTCCGTTTCGATGAATCTGTCAGTTCAGATTTTCGAGAAGATCTCAACAGCCATCTTTTGACAGCCTGGCAGCATCTATGCGCCCAAAGAGAGAGTTTTGCTATGCGCCCACAGATCCATAAGAAGACAGTCTCCATGCTTCTTTCAAAGTATTTCGAACTCGTTCGAGTATCAAAAACTTTGAAAAGGGTCTTGTAGAAGCATAAAATTTCAGCATTATGCGCCCAACCCAGAGGTGGCTATGCGCCCAAGTCGAGAATGGCTATGCGCCCAAGTCAAGAAGCAAGATATGCACCCACACAAGAGAGTGGTATGCACCCAAATGTGCAGACTCCATACGCCCATATGCGCCCCATGTGCAGTAATTTCTATGCGCCCACATGGCTCCTCCAGAAGGGGGCGCATAGTCCTCTTCCATATTATGTCCAAGTCAGGACAGCTCCACGACTCGGTCAATATCCATGATCAGTCGTGCACCGAAGCATGTGGCCACGTCAGTCTCCACGAGCAGTTGTGCATCGAAGCATGCAGCCACATCAGTCTCCACGAGCAGTTGTGTACCGAACAATGCGGCCATGTCAACCCTACGATCTATCCACGATCATCTAGTCTTTATGCGCCTACACCCTATGCGCCCAAAAAAGACTATGCGTCCATAGAGAAATCAGTGTATTTTCTCCATGTGTGCGCATAATAGTCGTTTCAAACAAAATGACTATAAATAAGGTCACATGCCTGTTCAAAAAGACAGAACAAAAAGTATTTCAGAGCCAAATTGTTGTCCTTCTTGCCAGTGAGCCGAGAGTTAGCAATTTTCTTAGGTTTTCTCCCACTTTTGTAAATCGGAGTGTCAACGAGTAAAGGAGCAACTGCCGCTCGATCTCCATCGTCTATTTCCTTAAAAAAATTGTACTTAGGGATTCTCTGTGCAGGATCTCTCAGGTGTACTCGATTTGTAGTGCCTTGCGCTAATAAGAAAAGACAGTATTCTTCTCTTTTTTGTAAGTGTCTACAATTTCGAGTAGTTGTCATTGAAAGTAATAAAATACTGCATTCCAGTCTTTGTGGAAAATTGCTTGAAGTCATATATATATGAGTGCACCAACTCTAGAATATCTTTAATAAGATTCACCTTTAAACAATTTTCTAACAATCTTCGTCTACGTACAGACTTACACTTCTCCATCTTCTTACCCCCACATTTGAAGATAAGCCCTAGACTAGATATTTATTCTTTTATAATGCACAAGTTTTAGTCTATTGTGCTACAACTCAAGAGAAAAACCAGAAGAAATGACTGCATTAACATTTTTAGACCGAGTTACAAGCTGAAGTTTGAATATCCTTTCGGTACAAAAGGCTTTTTCGAAGTATGTTCATTTATATAACATCACCATATGTCAAGCACGAATGTATATCCTCAATTACAGAGCAAATTTCTTGAGACCATATTCTTAGCAATCACTGGTACGTGCTTCACATTTTGTAGCGTCAGCGACTTCCATGAAGTCAGATTCAGTACTACTGTCGCGATCCTTACTTCAGTGTGTGACTTGTTCGTCATCGAAACCTTCTCGAAAGTATGCTTATATATGGTGAACAACTCCCTCTTTGAGCACAAATGGAAGGATGCACCAATGTCCACCTACCAGTCAGTATATATACGAGATGAGTCAACATGCACAATCATAGCCACTAAGTTAAGCTCACATTGGTCTTTCGATTTGGGCTTGGATCTGCAGTCTTTCTTGTAGTGTCCATTTTTGCCACAATTATAGCAAGTCACGTTAGACTTGGACCTTGGCTTGAAAGAAGCCAACATCACCTTTAGTTGGTTGAAGTCATTTTTTTGTAGGAAGCCTTCTGCTTTTCCTTTGAGTCTCCTGACTGTATCATGTTAGCCTTGGCAAGCTATTTGGATAGAGAGTCCATCTCTAGTTGTCCCTGGATTCATCTTCAACATGGATCCAGTGCAAAAGATCTTCCAACTCGATCTCCATCTTCTTCCTCTTCAAATCAGTCTTGAACTTGATCCAGTCCGGAGAAAGTTTGGAGACGATGACTCCCACCATGAATTTGTCATCTTTCTTTATGTTTTTCTCTTCAAGTTCATGCTACAATTTTAGCATCTTTTTGACTTGTGGAAGCATGACCTTCTCGTCTTCAAATTGCATAGTCAAGAATTTGTCGATAAAAGAGTCTTGGACATCTTCTCATCAGATTTGTAATGCTTTTCCAAAGACTCTCAATGTCTCTAGCATAGATCTTCTTGCTATAAGTTTCTTCCATACAATCATCCATGGAGTTGAGAGTCAACAATCTGCACAAGTTGTTGTCTTTCCTCCACTTCATTTGTAAGGCAGTGGCTTCAACAATCCTTCGTGCATTATCAGTTTTCGGAAGAGTTGGTTCATGATCTGTCAACACATAATCGACTTTTATGAGTTGAAGATTTAAACTCTTG
Source organism: Iris pallida (assembly GCA_029216955.1). Classification (NCBI taxonomy): domain Eukaryota; kingdom Viridiplantae; phylum Streptophyta; class Magnoliopsida; order Asparagales; family Iridaceae; genus Iris; species Iris pallida. The sequence goes on along the minus strand of JANAVB010019080.1, from coordinate 11,227 downwards.
AACGATTTTTCATCGTTGTTGGATCTTGCTTTGAGATTGTTAGTCCCAAGGAAACAAAGATGTATCACACTAGCCAGGAACAGAGATTCACGTGAAACTGACAAAGTTTTATCTCTGCTTAATCTTGATGTTGTTGTCGAGGTTAAAAGATTCACGCAATACTATCAAAGTTTGTTCTCTTAATAAACTCGACTTCAACGATACTCCTTAAATAATGAGATTACATAGAGACAAATATTAAACTCGTTTTTTGTTGCAAATGCAGTTGCAATTGAGATAGAATGTTTATAGAATAGGGGAAGAAGGAGAAGAAGATATGAAAAAAATTGAGGAGTGATGAAGATCACCGTTGCTCAAAGCAAGATTCTTCCTCTATCGACGACTTGCTCCTAGGAACCAGCAAGTTAATGAAATAAATTTTTGGAACGCTCGTAGTCATCTCTATGCACAACTCGAATGGACTTACTAGATGTCCTTTCTTTCTTTTTCGTCTATCTCCAAAAGGAGGCAGAAGAGACTATTTATAGACAAGGGTGGAAACCCATCTCTAATTCTAGCCGGTATGGTACTAACATACCAACTCCCAAATATTGGGATTGATTACCCAAACCCTCATTCTACGCATATGCACACAATCTACGCAGCCCGCGCATCAGCACAGCAACAATGCAGCACATGCGCACATCCGATCATAAGCGCAGCAGCGCAGCATGCAAGGCGTACGTGCGAAGTGCTTCATCAAAGCGTCCATTTGCGTCCTTCGTCCGAGTCTGAGTCCAAGTCGCTAAGCTCCTACGAGACTTACCTTCTATGGAAATTTCCCAAAGAAAGTGACAAAATTTTAAATAGTTTCCTTGAAGAATTTAATTTAGCCTCTAGGAGAACAACCCACATGGGACAAAAAAATTATATATATATATATATATATATATATATATATATATATATATATATATATATATATATATATATATATATATATATATATATATATATATATAGGTGCTCAGCAAAGAATATAGCCTTCTTGACCGTCTATAGGTTTGCTGCATGACATTAGGTTGATCGTGCTAAAGAAAAGATATTCCAATGATCAATAGATCCGCACTTGCTAAGCAACTCTTTGAATTATCCAAATCATTCCCTTCGAAATATTTTTCTGAACACATAGCTAGTCATGGTTAGCCTGAGTTTTAAATTTACAGATTTTGGATATGTTCAATATTTGCCAAATCATATACCATTCCTTTTTCCTTGCATGAACACCCACTCCTCCCTTATACGAATTTGATGGTTTTTTGAGTTATTAAGTTAGTAGTAAAAAAAAAAATGCACGTAATTGAAATGAGCAATTACTAATCTGTAAAAAGAGAATACATCATAATGCGTACAAACTTACAATAGTGAGGGATTGAATGAAGACGCTCTGTAAATAGAGAATACAATCATAATGCGGACAAACTTACAATATTGAAGGATTGAATGAAGACGCAACTATAAGCTGACTGGCTTCAAGAATCACAAAGACAAACAATAACAGCATGACACAATGGAGGATGACAGGATATTCAAATAAGAAGAAATTGCAGTGGAGGTATGTAGAACTGCCAATGAGTTCCCTATTGGAGTATACTCTGGATCAAGAGGATCCTTTGAACTTCTTCGCAATGTTGGCAAAGTACTCTCCTTGATGGTTTGCTTGCTTCAGTTCGAGCTCTGATGGGGTTCTAGAGCCATCACCAGCATAAGTTCCAGCACCATAGGGGCTGCCTCCTTTCACCTCATCCATCGCAAACATGCCAGCCCCAAAGGTATAGCCGATTGGTACGAAGATCATTCCATGGTGGACCAGCTGAGTTATCGCTGTCAACCTGAGTGATGAGAAGGAAATTAGCTCTCTTCTCAAACAATATAGAATCTAATAGGATGCGAAATGATTAGTACCCAATAGATATAATTATATACTATCTTTGCGATTTGAACTGACCTAAAATGCCTTAATTGCAAAAGGACAAAAAGAGAGGTTGATTTCAGATGAAAGGTTAAAGGGAGAATTTAAGATAGCGAAAATAACCAAAAAAAATGGTATTAACATTTATTCTAGGCATGAAAAAGAATGACAGGGAGTTCAGTAGAATTTCGGGTTCTAAACCAGATTCATTTGAAGCTGTCTAAGTTGTGATAAAAAAAACCTTGGATGATGAGTTCCAAACCAGAATGATCAATGATGAAAGCATATGCAGATTTGGCACGTACTTTGATCTTTAAATATCATGTGAATTATAGATATAACGGAGTAATGGAATGACTGCTCCTTTACATAATAATAATCTATAGACCTGGCATCCATAGGTTGTGAGAGAAGATGGATAAGGACAGTGAGATGTTTACCCATGTTAATATTATGTGTTGGACAACCATAACAACATACACTGGAAAAATACTGATACAAGTAAATAACTTCCATTTTCTAGAACTATTGAAGTTGAGATATTCTTATTATAATGAAGTAAAAGACTTCTCCAACAAAATATGCAGCATTTGAGAGTACTTCAACACATTGTAGAATTAAAAGCAATGCCAAGGGATAAGGAACCAAAGAAAGCTTACGGAGTAGTTTCTTGTCCACCGCCTTGGGATCCGGTGCTATAGAATATTCCAGCAGGTTTGCCCGCCAGCGACTGTGTTCTCCACAGTCCCCCAGTTGCATCCATGAAAGCTTTGAACTGTGCTGCCATCATACCAAACCTAGTAGGGAATCCAAAGATAATCCCATCTGCGTCAGCAAGTTCACTTGGCGTGATGATTGGTACATCACTCTTAGGAGGTGCACTCATTTTCGCAAGCACCTCTTCATGGAGAATTTCAGGTACCTAGTTCACTCAATAGGTAGGGGCCATGTTAGGAAGCTAAAAAAGATGCTCGAACTAATAGTCTAATGTGATTTTTCAAAAAAACATAATAGTCACCAGTTACACAGTTTCCTGCTCACAGATGATTCCAGCCCATCAGCTGGTTCAGTGATTGGTAATCACTTTGAACTAGGTTATAAAAAGGTCATTCCAGATGTTCTTATGCAAGGTCTGGAGAGGGTCAAATTGGTCCATATCCTAAAACTTGGTTCAAATTGACGCAGTGCTGGCCTCACAAAATTATGAACATTTGATGTTGAAAGGAATGGTGCTATCATCAAAGTTTGATGATCGTCCATGAAATGTCCAAGATATATGTCGGCCATACATGTGCTTCATGATCCTCAAATTTAGCTCCAGTCCAATACAAAAGTAAACTGATGTCACTTGGAAATTTTAGAATCAAGTATACAAAACATGCCAAAAGGATCAACAGTGTCTACCAGCTTATTTCAGATACGCATTTGCTTGGTATGATTTGCAATTTCAGATATTAAGCAAAACAAGTGAAGAAGCATCAAACTGCAATCCTAAAAGTTATTTGAAAGTTGCCTTTTTCAATAACATGGGAGTCACTGTCAAATAGATGCAAGTCCTTGTAATATTACTTAACCTTACTACCAAAGGTCATCAATAAAATGGAATTAGATGCCTTTCTCTACTACAGATAAAGCAACTTCATCATAGAATAGACGTCAACCATCCAGGAAACTCTACCAACTCAATAGAAAAGTACAATTCTATACCTAACTTTTATATTCAAAGTATTAACTCTCGGAATAGTTTAACACCAAGATCTCAGCGAACCTACTGCACTCAATGGTTTGTTGAGCAGATAACACTTTACACAGTTCGTCGTTTGCAATTTGATATGTACTAGTCATATATAGCTTGTAAACCAGAGGCGTCATTACCTCCTTTGACTAGAAGGTGACTTATATTCAATTATCATGAAGCCAATGAGCACAAACCTGCCACAGTGTAGCTTCCACTCCTTCCACAGATGAAGCACCTTTCTTGATCTCTGCTGCTAGCTTCTCAACATGCCCATACATGGAGTAGTACCTGTACACAAATAAGATTTTTTTTGTCATTGTGTAGCCGAAAATGACTTTGGAAGACAACATATAGTATTCTATAAATAAAACAACGCATCTTTCTTCCAATCAATTTATGATAGTGAAAATGTTATGGTATCAAACATTGGAAGCTGCAAACAATTTGCCCTAGCATTGCTACACCTTGATCTTAATAACATTCACGTTCAATTTTTTTAGGGCATGCAAGAAATTTATTGAGCTGAGCCACATACTTCATACAAGGCGTCAGATAGTCATTCTTCAATGTGTCAAGCAACAATGTAAGAAATTAAACCAGTAAATTGGTCTATAATATGATGGAAAGACAATGCAATAGCCATAATTTCAATCAATCTTCTATACTTTCTAAGAGGTTAATGCATGTTAATAAAGTAGTACTTTTAATTACAGCTGAATCGAAAAAAGCAATAAATCTTTGTGCTAAACTTACTACTTGATTGGGACATATTACCTACACGCTTAGTAAGAACCTGACGAAAGGCAAATAATACAGTCTCAGGAAACTCCAGGTTTGTTTTACACCTCATCTTGATAATGAGAGTGTGTGTCAGGATTAACACTAGAAACGTAACTAAACAAAGGCATCACTGAAAGGGACATAAAGCATAGATACTGCCAATTAGTCAAAGATCATCTAGAAGCCCCATCATCATAATTACCAAAACCTAACCTACTGATGAGCCAGTGGGTCTCTAACCATCAAACACATCTCAAACACCAATGTAATACTCACATCTAGAAGCCCCATGAATTATAACAACAAACCTAACATGTTGATAGGGACTATGGGTCCTCAAACCATCAAAGGAAACCCAAAAACCATAGATTTGGCATTGTCAAACTCAATTTTTCTTCCTAAAACTTTTTGGGCTAGAAACTTAGAACCAAGCCGATGACTTTAACAGTTACAGTGAAGGGTCATTGTCTTTTGCAATATGTAATCTTGCTTACTTCCCTGCGGTATCTGCCAACTGCCAAATTTACACGTAGAAGCAAATTTTCAAATGAGCATTTTCAATAAGCTAAATAATTTTGCAGCATAACCCACTGAAACACTAACATATGTAAATAGGAAACAGCGGCAAGAATGGAATATTAAAACCTTAGGTATTATAGTGTACATGTTCCCTAGTAGAGGCAGTGTGTTACGCCATCCTTATACTAGATAATTATCAATTTAATCAAAGTTGGAAGTAATAAAGAGAAAGCAGTTATCTTGTTATTTATTATATAGTCACCAGACTATCATGGTGATGCCAAAACAGACTCGGAAAACAATGGTGTGAAATTAGATCCTCCGATCACTTTGCACAGACAGTATGCAGCTAAGCATTAAAGATACAGCAGACTCTAGGGCTGATGAGGAAGCACAGACACTACAAAATTCGGGCCCGTTAATGTGTCGTGTCGTGTTTGACATGCATCGGAATACACTGGAGTTGGGAAAATATTTGCTGTGTTAGTGTTGTTTTTCATGTCCGTGTTGTGTTGTGTCGTGCCGTATTTGCATCCGTGCAACATAGTAAAATTTTAATAAAACCGTAAGCTTCATATTAGATTCATACCCAACAGATGTCAAACTAGCCATACACTAATTCAAAAGAGCTACATAAATTTGACTTTTTGATAGCACCACAACAACAAGAACAACAAATCCCCTTTCCAAATATCGGGATTCCAACTAAATCAGGAACACCTATAGATAAAAAATAAATAAAATAATTGAGAAAAATAATGTTGTAATAAATTATTTTTTGTCAAATTACCTAAATAAATTGAACCAATAATGAGCTTCTTGTATCAAATTCATCAAATAATAACTTCAATCTTCCTCTTTTTCCTATTCTGAGTTTTCTAATTAGATCTGACCCATAATCACCAATATTTTCCAAATCCGTTGAACAACGATCAAATTAGCCATCGACTAATCGAATAAAGTTCCAAACTTTGACTAATTTGGATCAAGAATGAGCCAACTTTGACCTAAAATCCTGAAGTCTCCCAATTTCATCCTAAGATGTCAAACTTGACCTAAAATCACCAAAAAGTTCCCAAACTTGGCAACAAAAGTGGCATGATTCGACCAATTTGGATCGAGAAGTGAGTTCGCGCAATAGAAACAAGCAACGAAAGAACGTAGATCGAGGAGACTTACACTATGTAGACCTTGGTCTTGGTCGCCATTAATGGAGAGATTTTTGAGTTCTTGAAAATTCAAAGAGGGGGCCCGCTATTGAAGTTTTTGAGAATGGAATAAAATTGAGAGACTTTTGGGGGATATTTATAGGCGAGAGCCTTTGTTCGTCTTCGTTTCGAGCCGCCCACTGGTTGGTTCGGTTCGCTAGCGTGGACCGGCCGGCCGGCCGGCTTTCTGGTGAAATATAGGGCCGGCCGCTTGATGTCACTGCCATCATCACCCTCACATGAGGGGATTGGGCTCTGGTCAGCACCTGTGGGTGACCTCACCTCCTCGTCATAAACTTGTGACTTTTAACATATTTTAGGGATTATTGAATATTCTTTCTTTTACATTTCCTTGGATGTTTAGATAGAATTAGAATATACATATTTATATATTCAAGAGGAAAAAATTAATATGGATTGGTTTATGCTTTTCAATCCTATCATTTAATGGTCACCATCATCACTATATATATATATATATATATATATATATATATATATATATATATATATATATATATATATATATATATATATATATAGGCTTCAAAACGGCTCAAAAGTGAGCTGTCTAAGCCGTCATTATATCACGGTCCATTTTATTTAAAATAAATAAATTTTGTAAAAATTGTTAAAAAAAAGTTTAAATTTGTCAACATGGAGAATTGAACTCAACCAAACAAGAAAAATGCCTCACACATTAACCACTTGAATTAGAAGAGAGATTTGATTATAGTTGGTTATCAGTTATTATACATGCAAAGCACGTGCATTTACTGGTATATATATATTGTCTCTTGTATACCTTAGTAAATGTATGCTCTTATTACTAAGGATGTTAGTCTTTTTGCAAATATCAACCACTTGAAAGAAAAGAAAATGTAGTACTTGGGGAAAGATTTTAGAAACATGGATGTTGGTATGTTATTGCTGCCATGACAAATGTTTGAAATTTTTTATAAAAAAGATGACAGTAAAAAGGGGTTGTGTTGAAAGCTTTCTTTTTCTTTTCTTCCTATAAATATTGATCATGTGTATTTTGGTTACTCTAACCATATTTAAAATTTTCAAAAATAATATGAGAATAATAAAAATAAAAAAATTAAAAAATTAGAGAATATATTTTATGACACGTAGAATTATGAACATAAACTATGTAATCAATGAAGGCCGCGAGAGAGTATTATTAATACAAATATGTTTTTATTCTAATAAAATTCTCAAATAAACATTTTAAACTCAATTAAATACAATAATGTGTTTGCGAACTACATTTTTTTCCCTTTTGCGAAGTAAATTTTCTTTGATCGTGTTAGTTGTATTCATTTCTTTAAGATGTTACTGTTAAAATGCAAATAATAATTATATGTTATTGTAGTCGAAAAATGAAAAGAGAATTCCAAAAGAAATCTAAGTAGAAAAATTGTAATGCCCTGTTCCGCACAATGCATTGGGCTAATTTGTTGGCTCGAATGCCTAGTTAGACTTGGGTTCATGCAGAAAAATTAGTTATAGATCTACGTGATCAGTATAATTTTTTGTTCCAAGCGAAGACATTGTGTTGGATTCTTGGATTGTTTTGGATGGTTTGTTTTAGTTGTGCGAACTGTGGGATTTGAGAACTGATACAGACTTGTTTAATTTGGTCAGATGGATAGTTTATGGAGTAGGGCTCGTTTATATGCTTGTACCAGTTAAGAAGTTTGTGTATCACGTTAAATCGTTTATTTGAGAAATTGTTTGGTATCGGCTTGGTCAAGACAGATAGGTATTTTTTCATGGTGGATGGTTTTGATCATTCTCTCCTTTACCTTCACACTTAATAAAATTGGACTAGTTGTTTGTCTTGTTTGCTTTGTTCCATGAGTTTTTTAATACTAATAAAAAAAGTATCATGCAGATACAAGGGCAAGGGTTTGTACATATGAAAATATACTGTTAAGTGTTACCAACCCAACTCACCTAAACCAACAAAATAATCATATAAAGTAGACAGTATATTAAGTGATCTTTCTATTACTCTAGGATCTATTAATAATTCATAATCAGGAACATAAACAAATGCATACCACTTATCAGTGAATCTGGCCCATGACTGGTTATCCTTTACTGTAAAATAAGGATTAGAATGTGTCACCCAGCAAACACAAGTACTACCAATGCAACCTGACTATATGACGGTCACTAGTGACTGCACCAATAAGGACTATTTATGGTATTAAGATGTCCCTTCCAGTGAAGGCAACTAGCCCCACTAAAGGTCTCATATTACTCATGCTCACATCTAGCAAAAATCATACATATTTCTCCTATATCGACATGGTTCTGTAACCCCAAATATCGTTCGAGGAATCAAACTTTGTGCACAAATTGTCTATGACAAATCAAATACAACTATATACAAAATATGTGCATAATATTGGAACAACTTATAAATAGATATAACATATTCTATATCCATATTCCATATTCCTCGAACCATCGCTTGTATACCACATCCCCACAGAATTATCTCAACTTGCAATCCAACAATCCCAAACAATCAACTAGCGATCCAACAATCTCAAACAAATTCCATAAATTACTTCCCACATAAAGGCTCAAACAAATAGCACTATTTTAGTCATACATTATAGAGTCTACAATTTTGTTTCATAACAACAAGTGATGCATCTATTCTAGAATTCTCTTATTTAACAAAAAGTTCAATGATCATCACCACCTTGTTTATACACCAACATTCAAGCATAATAAATTCTCGAGTATGCAACAGTTCATACAAGTTATAAATTCCATATATATCAAAGTAATAAGAACGAAAGCATATAAGTACTCTATTTTATCGTGGTTCTTTTTATTATGGCATCCCCTATCATAGGGACATAGCAAAGGAACATAAGAATTTTTGTATAGAAGTGGAGATAAAGGAAGGAAGGGTTAAAGACACACACAAGTTTGAAAAAATATTGAGAGAAATGATAAGGAGGAATTCCTGCTCAACGCTCGAGCCTCACCTTAGCTTCTTCTTGAAATCACACCGACCATGTTTCAATATACTTTTTTCTATCTTCCTCTCTCTTTCCCTCGCAATTAAAAATAAATCTAGCAACCAATAAAAAGCAACCAACAAAAAGCAAACAATTAAAGAGAACATGGTTTATCATCCAAGATACGATTCAATGTATTTGGACTCAATTCCAACCACATCTAGTCAAAAGATGGAGAGGATCCAAATGATTTGTCCCGTTCATATATACACCAAAAGGATTTTCCAAAGATATGATTTGATATAACGCGAGATCTTCTTAATATATATAATCATACAAGTGGATGTTGCCTGATAAACCATTTATGTCATGTCCCGATTCAAAAAATCGTTCGTCCTCGCTTGATTTTACCGAATCGATCGTCCTCGCTGGACGTGATGTCGTACAAGTTTGGAGTTGCATACGCACAAGGCAAGATGACAGGTTCTTAAAATGGTTATCTTTATTCAACATTTAGTAGCGGAAGAAACAGAGTGTACGAAATAATTATCTTTATTCAATAAGTAGCGGAACTACAAAGGCTTTCAATAGCCCCAATGAATCATATCAGATTGGCTTACAAAAATCAAGTTCTCTCTTGCCCACAAAGGATTAATGTTCCATACATCATGTCTTCTATATCTCGGTTGCATCAATCATGTTGCAAGTCCGAGCATCAATATGGTTGAACATCTCAAAATGCTACAGTATTCCATGTCTAGTGCGTTAAAGCGAAGCTCTGTCAACAATCCATTCCTGTGTCTTACAAGCAATCCGGTGGTAGATCAGTACTAATTCTCTCATACTGATATTGACCAACTTTACTAAACCGATATTAAGTAATTTATGAATTATGCAGCTTAATTTATGATCTTGCTATATTTTCCTTAGGATCATTTCTATGACATATTCGAAAGCAGTCACTACAACAGAATACCCTTTAATGACGGCTAAAAACCGTCATTAATCACGAACCATGACGCTTTTTTCTTAATCCAAGCGTGTTATGAAATCGGGTGTTATAAATGTTTTTCAAAGCGTTGTAGATAAATCGTCCGAAAATGTCATTAATAGATTGAACTTCTACTACGTTCTATTTTCAAAGCGTTATGGATAGTTATGTAAAAACGTTATAAATATTTAATATGGTTGGAAGTCAGGACATTTTGAAAGCGTTATGATTGGTCATTTGTATAACATTTATAACGCTCTATACTGCATGTTATACATTCCAAACCCTGCTCAATTCAATTCGAAAACAACCACTTAATTTGAACCATATTCAACAAAACATTGAAATGTAACATTAATCTCCATTATTGTCTCAAAATAGGGTACATTCCATTGTCTCAAAATAGAGTACACTTTAGCTATCATTCCATATTTTCAGGCCATATATATATACATCTTCACAAAAACCTATAGATCAGTATCTAATATAGTTAGTACACTTTACATCAAAACTATCCACATATCCCACACCATAACATACAACTTAGTCACATGAAGACCTGTGTCCACAGCACATGTACCCTGCAAAAGATAAAACAAGGTTTAATAAAATATAATGATATAAGTCCTGATTAAAAAACACACATTTATAAGATCACAATTCAACATATGTTGTGGGAAACTGTTGTGTGGAGTTTCTGTCAGATTCATCTTGTGTATATATAATGTAACTATCAGAAAGATGTTGGCTAAGGCCTGAGGCTATTGCCTGTAGGTAGGGCAAGTGGCAGCAGGCCATGCCAAAGCAGTAGGCTACATTAGCAGCAAGCAGGGGACTCATTCCCCCCCTCCAGCTTGACCTGCTGTAGGCTCTTGGCCATAGGCCTACGCAAGCAGTGAGCAGTGCCAGTTAATGAGTATTTGTTTTATGTTGAGTATGACAGGTATGCAAGACCTGGGAACAAATTTAGGTCAACAACATACACATATGGACAGGTACAGGCTCTAGGAAACTTAGTGTACCCTTAGAGTATCAATGGTTGAATTGGACAGG
>JANAVB010019079.1:0-19923 GCA_029216955.1 Iris pallida | reverse complement strand
TACAGACTGACATGAACTGATTATGTTAGTTTGTCTTACGATACAGATTTTCACACCAAATTGAAATGGATCGTTACTTCATTGATCGTACATGGATGTACCAGCGGATCAACCTCCTGGAACGTAGGTACTTATAAGTATTGACCGTATCGGATTATATCGATCTATCGGTTAGTATGGGCCGTATCGGTTGGTATTGGTCTTAGCGAATTGGTATCGTCCTATCCGATATGTATCGGCCGTATAGCTAGGATTCGTATTGGCCTTATCGATTGGTATTGGTCATATCCGGTAGGTATCGGCCGTGTTGGATTAGTATAGACCATTTCGGATTAGTATCATGGAAGGTTTAGTAACAACTGTACTTGGATTTCTCTCTTCTAGATCTAGATTACCATTGCAAGAGAGTCACGAGAGCGTAGCTGGCCAGTTACAGAACATACATACTTTCTTTTCAATCTCGCTTTTCTGATGGAAAAGAAGCATGTTGTTACTGTAACTGGCCAATCACGATCTGGTGACTCTCTTACAATGGTATTCTAGCTCGAGAAGAGAGAAATCCAGGTATAGTTGTTACTAAACCTTTCACAATACTAATCCAAAATGGTCGATACTAATCCAACATGGCCGATACCTATCGGATATGACCGATACTAAATCGATAAGGCCAATATGAATCCTAGCTATACGGCCGATACATGTACATATCGGATAGGACGATACCAATTTGTTAAGGCCAATACCAATCTGATACGTCCTATACCAAATCGATAGACCGATACTAATCTGATACAGTAGATACTAAGTACATCCGGCCTATACCACGGATCCACAATTACTGCATGATAGGCCCAACGACTCCAGTTACATCCGGTTATTGGTGAGTACATGATTACATAGTAATTCTGTTAGTCTTGTGATACTGATTTTTACTCTCTCATGCTACCAACGTCACAACTTTTCCAGTGATGCTCCCTCTAATGATGATGAACGCAAAAATCAAAGACCCCCTCTCTTTTCTCACTCTTCACAGTTCTCACAACATGAAGGATCAGTGCTTTCTAGTTCTCTTCGATCCATGCTCTGGACCATCTGCTCCTCTCTACTTCCCTTCTTTTTATTTAACTCTCTCAGCCACATATGATATCCAGCTCAAGTGTAGAGTCAGGGAAGAAGAAGTGGGCAGGAAGAGGAGGGAGAAGCAGTACATCCGACGGTATGACCTGAAAGAAGTACAGAGGTTTTGCTGGAGGTGCTGGCAATTTTCCCAGGATGGTGTTGAGGAGCAAGTGTAGAGTCGGCCGAAGGAGCACCTCAACACCATCCTGAGATGCTAGCACCTCCAGCAAAACCTCTGTACTTCCTCCAGGTCATACCGTCGGCTGTGCTGCTTCCCTCTCCTCTTCCTGCCACTTCTTCTCTCCCGACTCTACACTTGAGCTGGATATCATATGTGGCTGAGATAGTCAAATAAGAAGAAGGGAAGTAGGGAGAAGCAGATGGGTCCAGAGCCATGGTGGAGGAGATGAGAAGGAAAATTTCTGTTTCATGGGGGAGGAACAGATGGGTCCAATGGGAAGTATGGAGGAGCAATGTCCCTGTTATTTGTAGGCGTCCCCTAGCGCGCCATGGGTGGTGGCACGTCACCCTCCTTTCCGTCCGACCACTACGACACGCCATCTCCAATGTCGTTTCATTAATCTGATTACAATTTCGATAAACTTCTTATTTTTTTATAATTTGAGTAAATTTCTTTACCCTATATAAAAATTTCTATTGTCAGAGAGATGGCTCCCAAGACACCCCGAGGTGGTGCTGCTATCTGAGGAAGGGGCCGAGGCAAGGAACCCTTGGAGGTCGACACGAAGGAAGTTATCGTCAAACAAGAGCCGGTGACTGTTAAGGAGGAGGTGTTACCAAAGGTCGAGGTCAAGAAAGAACCGATGACCATCAGGGAAGAGATTGCTCCCAAGGTTGAAGTTAAGGAGGAGTCACCGTCTGAGAGTAGTAGCATCGGGACTGACCCTCTTGTCCCTACAGAAGACCTCAACCAGATTGAGCCTTCGTATGCAAAGTGGCTGATAGAATGGTACATGCCTCAACGCAACTATGATCCCTGGCTGTGAGGATTCATCGTCTGACTTGCGGTTTGCTGAGGCCAAAGTCGATTTTCTTTTTTATTGAATATTGAATATTTGTGTTTAAATATTGAATATTTATGTGTTTGTGTGAACAATTTGAATGCTTGGGATAGTTGTGTGTTGGAATTGTTTGTGTGTTTGTATATTGGAATATTTGTGTGTTTTGTATATTTGTGCTTGAGATATTTGTTTTATTGAATATTGAATATTTGTGTTTGTATATTAGAATTGTGTATATTGGAATTGCTTGGGATTATTTATGTGTTTGGTATATTGGAATTGTGTATATTGGGAATGCCCAGCTTTATGCTATTTTTTTCAAAATATTCCCAGATACCGACGGACTGGCAGCCACTTTCCGACGGACTATCCGTCGCTAACTGGGGGATTCCCAGTTAGCGACGGATGGGCGACTAAAACCCGACGGATTATCCGTCGCCAAGGTCCTAGAATTATGAAAGATATCCAGGAGCCTGTCGACGGAATATCCGTCTCTACTCCATCGCTAATCTGACGAGGTTGGTGACGGATTAGCGACGTATTAGCGACATATTTTGCGTATCAGAAACTCTCTAATACGCATTTATCGATGGTTTAGCGACGGTTTGTCCGTCGCTAAATGTTGCTACATTAAAATTTTAAACTGTCGAAGTTGGCAGAAAATCGTCGGCTAGCCGTCGCTAAATGTTTTAACGTAGCCAACGGTAATCCGTCGATAAGTAGTCGGTGAGCGACGTACTAGCGACGGACTAGTTTTAGTGACGAGGTTATTCCCGACGGATTTTTTCAGCTGTATCCGTCTGTAATTTCAATTAGCGACGGATAGGGCTGTCGCTAAATCATTGTATTTTAGTAGTGAATTAATGTGGATGTACGAACCCATAAAAAATTAGTCTAAAATAAGTCTAAGAGGTTAGGGTACCCTAGAATAGGATCTACGAACCCTAGTTGGACTAGTTTTTGGTTGGTGGAATTAATTGGATCGAATTGAGTCCAATAAGTCTAATATTTGGGTCTTGTGAGCCATTTGCATATAAATAGCATATGGGAACTCAATTGAGTGGCACACCATTGGCATATCTATAGTAGGCTCAAAATAGTCCAAATCATATATTGGTCATTTGTGTTGTATCAAAATTGAGTACCAAAATTAAATTAAAAGATATGACAAATTTTATGGTAGATATAAAATTGGCCTAAATTGACCCGAAGTTGTACAATAAAAATATAGCACAAGGAACATGTTTGAGTGGCACATGATATCAAAATAAAGATAGACTTGTCTAGATCAAATCATATGAAGATTGTTTCGAGAAATGGGCATTCGTTGTGCTCCTAAAACCAAAGCAACAGAAAATGGTACTTAATAACCAAAAATAATGGTAGTGTAAAATTACTATAAATAAATATACTAAATAAAATTTTAAAATACCTATAAAATTTAGGGGGCTTACATAAGTACCAGAATAAGAGCACGTGATAAGAAGCAGAACTATCGCACAATAATACTAGAAGTACATGATCAAGTCGTATAAACAACGTGTCCAACATGAAACATGGCACCACATGAAGTAAATGCGACTAAGTCATAGAATTACTTGTCTTCTACTGGAAGGTTTGGAATTTCCTTATATCCACCTAGAATAGGATTAAGGAAATATAGTTATATTCTATAAGACATTGCTAGTAATCACTACTTATTATATTTCTAAAATAATAATTCCTACTAGCAAATATTTGCAAAATATTTTATTTAACTAAATAGAAAAATAGTTTTAGTTAAATTTTTATTAATAAATACTAGGAGTAGAATAATACTTTGTTGTCTAAGATATATTTAGATTAATTATTAGCAACCATTTATTTACTAAAATATATATATCATGATTAATTAAAATGCCAATTAGAATACTAATTATTTATACAATACTAATATAAACTAAATAATAAACCAGTCCAACCAGCCCAGCCCTGACCCAGATCCAGTCCACTAGACTTGGTCCACTGGACTCAGCCCATTGGCCGGCCCAGTCTAACACATTCTCTTTTTTTTCTTGTGGCTGCTGGCTTGGCCTAGAACCCGGCCCAATCTTTTCCATTAACCCACCCCTCACTGACCTCTCTCTTTCTCTCTCTCTCCTTAACACTCTATCATAACATTTGATAGAAGAGAGGAAAGAAGCAGTGAAAAGAAAAAAAGAAGAAGGCCAAGAAGAAGAAGAAGAAGAAGAAGAAGAGGAAGAAGAAGAAGATCAGTGTAGTGTCCCGCCCCGCTCAATCAAAATGCAACGACGTTTGGACTTGGCAACACAAAGGCTTGTTCGAAATCCCGCTCGATCGTGGCAACTCCTCGTTAAGGTGGGTGGCTTCGATGATTGCCTCAGCTTTTGCCTTCATACTTAATAAATGAACGTTTTCAATTTCACTTAGTAGGTATGCTAATAAAAAGAGACGAACCCACATAACTCAAGGGAATAATCCCGCTCTGAGTCAGATTGTATAGAACATAAAAAATGGTTAACTTGTTACTGACATATCACTCCATGATAGCTTTCAAAGTTGGCACTTGGTCCTTCGATCCCACGGCTTGGGTAAAAAAGAGATGACTTGGGAAAAGTAGGTCACATTTATACAGGCACATAGACTATCGACGTTGCGATCATAGTCTAGAAGTTCCTACGGTCGCATTGTTATCATATTATGCATGCACCCACGAATTCAATACAGACTGTATTGTTTATGGCATGAGTTAAGGCACTCAAAGAACATGGTTATTCGCACGTGTATGTCTCCACAGTTTCTAAACTCATGTAAAGAGTATGACACAGTTTTTGTGGCACTTTAAAGGAATATGACTTGTTCAAGTTAAGCAGGAGGGCTATCAAATAGTCGTTCCTGAGTTGAGTCAAAAAGGTATGGAAACATTGAAAGTTCTCGGGAATGCAGGTTATCGAGGTAGTCCTTAGTTTGAGAGCTGTATAGAGGTATGGAAAGAAAATCAAGGAATAACACTGGTTTGAGTCATATGGTGAGTTAGGTAGGCACTATTGCATGATCATTAGACAACTTGTCGATAAGGTTTCGTATCATCGAACGGCAACCTGGGGCCACAGTACCGATTCGGCCTAGAAGGAAAGTGATGGAACTAGTACTCCTGGGATCGTGTATTGATCTATGCGACATAACCATGGTCATGCCGCCAAATAATCTTGTGCATGGTGACTTCTTATATATACGTCACAACAAAACCATGTGGCATGAAAATTAATCAACCATGCATGCGACATGACTATAAAGTTAATCTATGCATGTATCAATGCGAACCCTTCATCGAGGAAAATTCCAAGATGACGAATTGGCATGCATATCGATTGATGAAGAATGAACATGTTTAATCTCGTGATCTAACCCTTCAACGATGGAAACCAAGGTTTACGATTATACCTGAAGCGGCAAGAAGTTGACGACAGTTTCCAGTAATCTTAATCGATCAGCAACCTCAAGATCTACTACCGTATCCTTCCTCAAGTTTGACGTCGTATTGGTGATGGTCTCCCAACCTTTTTTTCTTCTTGGCTGTCCTTATTTTCTCTCATTTCGTGGTGAATGAAATAGAGAAAGATGCTCCTCTTAAAATATATATGACGGTCAGAGAATAAAGAGTATACATAGGCTACGGTAGGGACCGTGAGGAGAAATTAGGTTTAAGTCTTCTAACGGGTCTAGGTATCCCAGTCAGTCCAAACACACAACCTAGGCCTTTTAATAATATCTCAGGAGCTATTGTTGCACTACCTTCTTAATCCTAAATTATATTTATGGGCTCCTTCTTATTATATGTTTATTTGTCTCCCTATGTTAAGATATCAAATGTTCGTCAATCAAAATAAGTTATTGGAAACTCTATTGATTGACATCTTTTGTCCTTAAGTAGTATCACTTAATTTTATTTTTCATGTCGGATATAATCCACTTATAGGGTTTACATGACAATCCTTATAAGTTCCTTTAGGGGACATCATCAAACCGAGACATCGGAACATGGATTCCTTTTATAATCAACAGGCCATCATACACATAATGTCATTACCTAATTCATAGAGGTTATTGACTCATTATAAATCTCACTCTTATATGAATCAAAGTAATGCACACTACATATGCATGTCTGTTTTTATATCCGGAATAAGAGCACATGCATCCATAATAACAGAGGTATTTATTCTCTTATGCAGTCAGTACAAAGAGAACAACCTCAAGTAGTCTTGTTCAATACACACAAAGTGTACTAGTGTAACATATAGTCAAGATAGACTAATTCCATATTAAACTATAACCTTATCAATGGTTTGTCCAAATCCATCTAGGTTGTGAACTATTTATATATTCTACAAGGGACTGATACTATGATCTTCTGTGTGTCACCATACACCATATTATATACAATGTAGAATATCAGACACTTGCATTAACATATAACAAATATAAAATACAACATTTGTCCATATGATTCTCATTCAAAAATAATAGAAAATATAGTTAATACAAAAGTGATGCTTTTAGTATATAACCCTAACAATCTCCCACTTATAAACAAAGCATTATTTTTTAGTATACTTTTACAAATCTTCCACTTATACTTAAAGTCATGCAGCCATGCATTTGACTCTCATTCCCTCAACATGACTATTAAAAGCCTTAGCCGGTAAGCTCTTTGTAAAGGGATCAACTAGGTTGTCTGCTGATGCTATCTTGATCATAGCAACTTCTCCTCTTTTTACGAAATCTTGTATCAGGTGGTACTTGTGCTCAATGTGTTTACCTGTTTTATGGGCTCATGGTTCCTTCGAGTTTGCAACTGGACCACTATTATCATAATAAAGTATAATAGTATTAGGTAAACTAGGTACCACATCCAAGTCCAATAGGAAGTTTCTGAGCCAAACCGCTTCTTTGGTTGCCTCAAAGGCTGTCACATACTCGACTTCCATGATGGAATGAGCAATACATTCTTGCTTGATGTTCTTCTATACTATGGCTCCACCTCTTGAGGTAGAATTTCTGGCATCCCTATCTAACTGAAAATCTAAGTCTGTATATCCTAAGGGCACTAAACTATCTGCCTGGTAAACTAGCATATAATCTTGAGTCCTTTCAAGTACTTCAAACTATGCTTTACTGCAGTCCAGTGCTCATGTCCTGGGTTAGACTGATGTAGCTCCCCTTCCCGAAAATTTAGAAATACTTTCTTTAATTTATTAATTAAATATTATTGAGATTATTTAGCTATGAGAAGACTATATAGGTATATATATGAATATATGGGTACATATTTTGTGTAAATATATATATAGTAGAAGAGGAATTAACATTTTATTGATATATATGTGTATACATATATAGGAAAAGATATAGGGTCATATACATTTTGTGTACATATATATATATATATGTATATAATGATGAGGATAATATTTCCTTTATGGATAGGGTATATAGGAAAATATATAGAGACATTCTTTTGTGTAAATGTTTATGTGTATATATATATGAATAGAAATATAATTGATATAAGTAAAGTATATATTAATATTGATATTATACGTATCAATATTGGTATATTGAGATAGGTAATTGTGTGTATGTGGTATATATATAAATATATAAAAATAAGTATAGGTGTATATATATTATATATATATTATATATATATATATATATATATAATATATATATATATATATTATATATATATATATATATATATATACATTTTGTGTACATATATATATATATATTATATATATATATATATATAGAAATACGAGTACATAGAGATGTTATATATATATATATATATATATATTCTATATATATATATATATATATAGATATATATTATATTATATATATATATATATATATATATTTTATATATATATCTTATATATATATATATTTTATATATATATATATATATATATATATATATATATATATATATATATATAATATATATATATATATATATATATATATATACATATATATATAAAAAAAAAAATATACATATATATATTATATATATATATCTATAGATATATATATATATATATATATATTATATATATTATATAATATATATCTATATCTATATAAAAAATAAAAATAAAAAAATATAGATATATATATGTATATATATAATTAGATTGTTAATAAAAAGAATAAGAATCAATAGCAGTTTAGCTCAGGCCTAAAACCCAGCCCGGCCTGGCTGGGGCAGCACCCAATCCGGGCCCAGAGCACGGCTCAGTTGAGCAACTCAAAACCCATAATGGATTTTTCTTCCCAGCAGACCCGGGTCCATGAGTTCCAAAACCGAACAGTTAATTCGAATATATATATATATAGACGTAGGCGAGAGAGAGAACTTCGCAAACCCTAACAGCGCCTCCTCAACACCACATGACCGTCGGGCCCAGGCGTTCCTCCGCGGCGTCACCGCCCCCAGGCCGGCCGTCGTCCGACGATGGAGTCGCCGGAAAACTTCGTGCGCATGCGTCACGCGCAACAGAGAACAGCAGTGACAGCCGCTGCCGACCCCAACTTCGAGCCGACGTATCTTCCGCCTCGATCGTTCGTTTCACGAACAAATTGCTCAGGTAAATACCTAACCTAACCTACTTCATAACCCGTCAATTAGTTTGAGTAGATTTGTAATCAAGTCGACGAAAAATCGAACCAAAATTGACGAAAACCCTGTCCCAAAATAGGGCCAAGAACAGTTCAAATAACCAACTTGGCATCGATTTTCCTGCCAAACCATCACCAGTTTCGAAATTGTGTTTAAAGAGAATTAAAGACGACATATAGGAGATCACAACCTACTTTCTAGATTGGAATTTTGTTAATTATTCACAGAGAAATCACTTCCTAAAAAATCAAGAAAAACCTGTTTTTAAAAACTAGAAAATTGTTCCACACGACGTGCGTCCCGCCATTTCGGGCGACGTGGTCACGAACCGAAGGTATTGAAAGCTGCGTAACGGCTTCGTGGTCGTGTGGGATTTGACGGAATTTAAATTGGTCGCGTGTGCGCGACGAATTTGATGCGTATCCGTCGAAATTCACCGTATCGTACACTTTACAAATTCTCTAATTACTTTGTGCAGACTCGTAAGATCGAGACGAAACTTGTGCCTTCAGGACCGTATCGTTTTTCTGGTCATGTATGCCAAGTTTGGTCCGATTCTGAGACCGTTGATAAAATCACCATTTTGCGGGCCCCACGGTCCCACTCAACGGGCGATTTTGTGCACGGCCCGTCGGAATCCAACTCTGGACATATGGTTGGATTTGTATCGAAAAACTAGATCCATAGACATGTAGTTTGACAACTTTAGAGACCATTGACTCTGACACGCTTTACGATGCAAAGCGGGTCCAACGGCGGACATCGTTTTTGCCCAAAATTACCGTTTTGCCCCTGTATCCAGAATTAGACTTAAGGACAGGCAATCCTAGCTAATTTGACTTTTCTGAGATCATTGGTATTATCTATTTCAGCATCCGGGGACTGTTGTACGGGTTTTGACTATTGTGGCACGTTGAGTAGTTCAGACTGTCAGTTTCACCAGCAGAGGACCACAGGCGAGTACAGTTTATTGTCTGCATTTCGATATTGATTTTCACTATATTTTATTGATTGGCCATTGGTTATGAGATTATTTTCTATTATAAATTGTTGAGTCGGGAATGAGAAGTACCAAGGATGTGTGATCCGACCATAGACAGTGCTTATTTTCTGCAAGTAGACATCGTAGACAGTGCTTATTTTCTGCAGTAGACATTGTAGACAGTGCTTATTTTCTGCAAGTAGACATTGTAGACAGTGCTTATTTTCTGCAGTAGATACTGTAGACAGTGCTTATTTTTTGCAAGTAGACATCGTAGACAGTGCTTATTTTCTGCAGTAGACATTGTAGACAGTGCTTACTTTTCTGCAAGTAGACATCGTAGACCGTGCGGTGTAGTGGCCCAGATTGATCACATATCAACGGTACTTCTAACAGTTGGGGAAAGTATTTTGTGTCTATTTATTGATATTGGTTTTTCGTATTTACTGTTTATTTTCAAAACTCATGATTGATGCCTAACCTTTGTTTTATAGTCATTTTCTTTATTTGAAATTGCATTCAGTGAATTGTGCTCGTTCCATTCCTGACTGGAAACCAACATTTTTAGGTTAGCCGTGGATTTACTTAGCTTGGGGAATGACGAGAATACTTGCAGACAAAAGCCTAGAGACTAGCTAGATAGTTGAGTTGTAGTCATTCATTGAATTGTACAAGTTTATATTCTTCTACAAATATAAAATTTGTGATCATTGTAAGTTAAATTAGTTTCTGTGAATGAGCATTGGATTATTTGTGATTTTGATCTTCATGGCCGTGACAGCGTTATACCGCCGACACTGCGGTGTAGGCTGGCTTGGACACGTCTCGTATCCGTTTAAAAAAAAAATGGGTGCGGGTCGTGACAAGTTTTTGTGGTGGCCCATGCAGGTCGGTCTTTGCAAATCATGCAAATTCGTGATAGTACTTAAGTTAGTCGTACTATTGCGAGCATGCGACTAGAAATGCTCATTCACGAATTAGAAATTAATTTAATTTCAGATAATGACTAGGACTAGGAGTTCCCTTATACAAGTTTACCGATGGGTAGTTTAGGCCATACAACTTAGATAAGGAGTTAGTAATTTTGATAGTTGTCAGATCCTCATAGGTACACTATTACCTCTTGATAGGACAATATGATCCAACGTGGATAGATTATTCACTTGGTGAGACAGGGCTTCCTAGAATTACTGATCTAACCTAGATGAATCATCAATTCCTTTTCCTTGCCCTTTTGATATCATCCTCACATCTTAGTCAAATTGCCTATTTAGTTCCTATTTTTGCCCTAAGAATTATTAATTTTATGTTATCCATAGATGAACCTCAAGTTAGGTACGATTCAAGTTTTTTTTCCTCAAAGGCTTGAATACATATGGAATAGTTAGAATGCTTGTATTTTTTTGTCTTCAGTTAATTCCTCCCCGCTCAATCTTTTATTTTAAGGGTTGATAGGGCAAATACTCACACTTTATTTCCTAGTCAACATGGTTGAATCTCTAGGAGCTCATGAATTTTTTCAAATATAGTTAAAGGAATGTTAGTTAACTCATACTGGCAGGACAGCAGCGTACTGTCGCCATTTATTAAAATTTTGGAGACTATGGATTCACTGCAGCCAGCAGCGCACTGGCGAGACATGACCCTGGAGTTAAAAATTTTAAGGAAATTATAGGTTATAGAATATTCCTAAAACTATGGCTAGTGGTCCTCTTTGATCATAGTTACCCAGGTGTCGAGATAAGGTAGAGTATCTGATAGCATATCACATATGAATCACAGAACCAAGAGTTTACCATCGCCCGAGTATACGGACGAGGCATAATCCTCGGTGAAATAATTTCAGACGTGATTACAAGTTTAGAATACTATAGAGGATAGGACCGTGCCATGTATGTCCCATAAGATACAAAGCCAATAGTAGTGGAAGTTGTAAGTTTGGTAGCATGTCTCCCGACCTAGCACTCCGTATGATCCTCGTGATCTATTGATGAGGAAATTGACTGACACTAATAGGTTACCTAGAATATAGAATTCAGAAGTCCATAAACCATTAGTCGACCAAGGCCTTAAGGGTAAGATGATAGTGGGATGTCTGTAGAAGCAAGAATACCGGGTAAGGTTTGATTCTCACAAAACTCGAACTACTTGTGCCTCCTTTTAAAAATCTCGCATAACTGTATTCGACTATCTTAACAAACGCTGCTGTTACAGCTTAATTTTGCAAGCTCACTCTATTCTCGAGCTTGATTTGAGGCATATGTTTAGTGGGGACGCCTGCTAACTTATTGTCTAATCAGAATCAGTGTATTATGGTCTGATCAACCATGATGCATTTGGTTCGCTCTTTCGTTTAATTATACTACGTGGATGGAAATATATAGGTATCTAGGATCTCATCCGTGACTGCTTTGACAAATTCCTCTTGAATTATACGTTCGTCTTTGGATCACGTAGTTGTATTCAGTAACATCTTTCTTGAACTCTTTATTATTTTGTCTTTCACTGATTTAGAAAGAAAGAAGCTCGTAATTGATAGATAGATACAGAGTATTCCCATGGCTATGATAGTTGTATATGCAAGTGTAGCTACCATCGGCCAGCTCTGTGACTGGAACCTTGCCTTGAGTTACTCGTCCTCCCTTCGACGCTAAACCTATCATCTTGATCGTCTGGTCATTGGAGTCCGAGAATGATTAGAATCTTTTCCCTTGACCAAATGCCAACCTAGGAGACTACCTATTCTCCAGAGACCAAATGTCGTGAGCCTCAAATTATTTGCTCGAAGCTTGCTTTGACTAGCAACCCCTAGGCCTTAACCAAACTCTTCTCGACCAAAGCCCACAGTATTAGACCGGAGATGAATAGACAAGGGTAAGGACAATCATTTACTGTGACTATGGTAGATACTCATCCCGAGATTGGTTTCCAACAAATATTACCCTAGTTATGTAAACTTGATATTAAGACCTAACTAGTGTTGGAACACCACATTCACTAGCTTAGCTAATACCATAGATTAAATACCCTGTCAAATTATGATATACCAGTTGTCAACAACAATGCATGCTCACTACAGCCCATACCACTAGAACCCTTATGACAATAGTCTGACATGTTTGACACAACTAGAGTTTTACGACTCAGTTGTTAGAAATCTTTTTAGATTATGTGCCTTAGGGTTGGTTACCCCGTCGATAACTCTTGTATACTGTGGACGAGTAGGTCAATCTATTTTATCGACCATGTGTCATTGTACACACTCGTTCTCCATTTATTGAGGAACGAACCTTGACTTGACTTATATCTACCGTATCCCGATACGCCATGCCTTATTTTCTATTAACAAAGAGTTGAGGTACAGTATCCGGACTTTGGGAACCCTCTAACCTCAATATTCCTAAGACCATGTCCTATTCTTAAGGTAGGTAGACTGTAAGCCTCCTAAAGTTTTAGGATATACGAAGATCACCGATTGATTAGAATAACTTTTTATTAGAATGATAGTTAGTGCCTATGGACTCCCACTTTCCCTTTAGATCATTTTGTGTTTTCGACTGTGTCATTAATGATCGGAGCATGAGACCAGCTGTTACCTTCCAACAAATTTCATATGCTAGATCTAGACGATTCCACCTACATCTAGGTATATCCTGTCTCACTCAAACCCGCCCCCTTGTACTCCATTTTCATGGTACGACTTTCAGGACAAAAGGGACTAGCTATAACCCATACCATAATACCGTATACTTTCCGATTTCCATTAGAGCCTCAATCTTGACTCAAATCTTCCGATCCAATATATGATTGTGGTCTACTCGAAGTCCACTATGCATATGTCACTAGTGTGCCATTTAATTGTGTCTTCTCGTGCTACTTAAAATACGAGAGTCACGGAAGGCGCATCTTCAAGGCATACAGAACCTAATTAACCAATCAGACTGTCCATCTAGCTCAACCACTTGAGTGAAAACCTATTCTAGGGTACCCTGACCTAGTAGAAATAGTTTTATCATTGGGATCGTGTCCAATCCTTATAGATTGAAATCCAGGGATCATCCAACCAACGATTGATGTCTAATCAGGAAACCATTAAGACACAATAAAACCCATCCATGCATACCACTATATTTGGACTATAAAACTGAATTATTTGAAATAGGCCCCTATACCTATTATGTAGTTTCCCCTCTTAGGATGTGAAGTCATTCGTAACCTTTATTCCATCTACCTAGAAGTCACGATACGATCTTGTATTGCATTGTATCCCTTGCAAGTGTGTTTAAATAACCACGAGAAGGATCACAAACATGATTTCCCAAATTTTGTTTTATTATGGAACTTTGTTTAGATTAATTTTAAGAACGAAATTTATGTATTACATAAATTGCAAGCCCCTCTATGAACGAAGGGTTCTTCAATTTAGCAAGTGACTAGATTAGAGTAGCCCAATCTAGGAAATAAGGTAGTGGTTCATAAACTCCCTTTCTATATATAACATTGGATACTCTCTACCGATCTTGAAACGTCATAATTGCTCTCGATTATTCTTCCATATATTCCTGCCTTTCTTATTTCAGAGCAATGAATGGTCATGCTCATTAGAATTTATCAATATATAAATTTTAGTTATTTGTATAAATTTGTTGCTTGTAAAATTTTGGGTTGCTTAGGATTATAGATACCATGTACAGTAGATATCTACTGGTAGAAGTTTTAGCAGTTAGTTGGAAGACCATAAAGTTTAGCGACAAAAGATTTAATGGAGTAGTGTGACCAAAGGTGGGTAGAAGACCTCCAGTATTCGGAATCACGAAATGGCTAGGAAGAGGTATAAATATTCTTGAGAAATTAAATGGTGGATTTATTCTTTTACCTTTATTTCTGATTTTAGGCACGATTATGAGTTAGAATTTCGAGGACGAAATTATTTTAAGGTGGGTAGATTTGTAGCTCCCCTTCCCGAAAATTTAGAAATACTTTCTTTAATTTATTAATTAAATATTATTGAGATTATTTAGCTTTATGGAGATTACTATATAGGTATATATATGAATATATGGGTACATATATTTTGTGTAAATATATATATATTAGGAAGAGGAATATAACATTTTATTGATATATATATGTGTATACATATATAGGAAAAGATATAGGGTCATATACATTTTGTGTACATATATATATATGTATATAATATGATGAGGATATAATATTTCCTTTATGGATAGGTGTATATAGGAACATATATATAGAGACATGCTTTTGTGTAAATGTTTATGTGTATATATATATGAATAGAAATATATATTGATATAAGTAAAGTATATATATTAATATTGATATATTATACGTATCAATATTGGTATATTGAGATAGGTAATTGTGTGTATGTGTATATATATAAATATATAAAAATAAGTATAGGTTTATATGTATTGGTATATATATTAATGTATATATAAATGGGTGTAAATATATAGATTATATTTATGTGTGTGTAATTATGTATTTTTATATAAATGGGTGTAAATATTTATGTGTGTGTAATTATGTAATTATGTATATATAATGTGTGTGTGTAATTATGTATTTATATATATATAAATATATTATATAAATATGGCGTATACATATATATATATATATATATATATATATATATATATATATTTATATATATATATATATATATATATATATATATATATATAAAAATATATATATATATATATATATATATATATATATATATATATATATATATATATATATATATATATATATATATATATATATATATATATATATATATATATATATATATATATATATACATATATATATATATACATATATATATACATATATATATATATATATATAAAATATATATATATATATATATATAATTAGATTTGTTAATAAAAAGAATAAGAATCAATAGCAGTTTAGCTCAGGCCTAAAACCCAGCCCGGCCTGGCCAGGGGCAGCACCCAATCCGGGCTTTCCCAGAGCATGGCTCATGTCACGCCCCAGTACCGAAATACGGAGACAGGACTAGGCCAGCTACTCCATATGAGGTACGTAATAGTCATACGACGATCGTGGCTATCGAGAGACTAGGGGGTACATGCTACAATCAAGTCTCCTATAGTCCCACAGAGTTCTATGTCTCAATCAATCAAATCACATCAGCAAATAAATGAACATTTAAAGATAAAGCAGTAAGGCGTCCCCGACGCTTCATCAAAATGATTATGAGAGACTAGCTTTATAATTTAGCTATCTCAGAGAGTCAGGAGTACAAAATTATACACAGCTGCAGTCTGTTTAATTACAATTATGTACTGACACAAAATATCGAGTAATCTGGCTAACAGGTGCCGGTGGCTAAACGCCGCAAAAGTATAAGCAGGAGTGGTAGAGAAGAAACCCACTCGAGTCCCCGAACCGCCATGCTCCTAGTATGCACCATGGATGTCAGGAAGGAAGATAGTGTCCTCTGGCTCTGCTACGAGATCTGGCCAAACAAAACCAGCGGGGTCAGCCCCGAATAGCAAGTACCGCCAAAGGGGCACAAGAGTTAAGATTAAAAACCCATTAAATAGAATGATTGATAATAGTAATACTTATGCTACTATTATAGGGTGGCGCAACATCCTCGAACCCATATGGCACCCTTACAACCAAACAAGGACAAAAGGTGCCGCATGGAGTTGGGACGTGTCGTACTCTATAACTTTTCACATAAGTTAAAAAGGTATAAACAATAAAATCTCCTGATCGTGACTTCGGTCGATAGCCTATCGCAGCACAATAACCAACCCAACAATCAAACAAGAACATGGGTTAGATCATGTACCATGATAGACCATGTTCCTCAGTCATTCACAGAAGTAGCACATCACAACCAGAAATAGTCTTCCGTTCATAACTTCGGTCCACAGCCTATCATAGTACGATAACCAACCCAACAATCAAACAAGAACATGGGTTGGATCACGTACCATGACAGTCCGCTTCCCTCAGTTATTCACGAAGGCAATAGGATACAAGCAAGTCATTTTTCACGGCCAATCAAGTCTACAAGTTTCTAGTGGGACGAGGTTATCCTCGCATCATGTTAATAGGAATCCTCAGATCGTATCTTTCCAGCAAGGCTAGCCAACCCTAGGGGTTCGCGTAGACAGGTATAATTGAGCACAGGTCCCTCGCAAGGCCATCCTTGCCAAAACATATAATATATAGCAGGAATTAATCGGATACAGTCATCCACTCGTTGCAGATGACACAGTATCCGTGGAGACCAGCCGGCGCGTCGAGACAATATCTCAAGGCGGCTGGTGTAACACGATCTTGGGATTTTGCCCTCCCCATGCATCTAGTATATTTAGTTGCCTAATTTAACCCTAGGTGAAATCTTGGACTCACATGCTGTGGCCTGCATGATTATCCTCCTAAAAGTCGTACTCAAGTACGAGTACCCCAAAGAGGATCCATGTCAATCAGTATGTCAACATGTTCTACCCTCCTTAGTGTAATGCATCATTGCAAATACGCCACGTGGAGTTATGAGTCATTTGTCGAGCATGAACAAGAACTGGGACATTCAGGTACATGTATCAGGTAGGAACTCTTTGTTCACCGGGGTCACATTAGTGCTCATATCATGCTCGGGACAAAAGGCGTAAGGATATAAAATGGTCATATAATATCTGATAAAATATCAAAAGCGTACGCACAAAAGCACGCACGCTCAAGGGGTAAAAGTCACGCAGGCTCACTCAAGGCAGCGTGTGTGAAAAGTCACGCAGGCTCAAGGAAAGAGCTGCGTGAAAAGTCACGCAGACTCAAGGAGAGAGCTGCGTGAAAAGTCACGCAGGCTCAAGGAGAGAGAGCTGCATGTAAAAGTCACGCAGGCTCAAGGAGAGAGAGCTGCGTGAAAAGTCACGCAGACTCAAGGAGAGAGCTGCGTGAAAAGTCACGCAGGCTCAAGGAGAGAGCTGCGTGAAAAGTCACGCAAGCTCAAGGAGAGAGCTGCGTGAAAAGTCACGCAAGCTCAAGGAGAGAGCTGCATGAAAAGTCACGCAAGCTCAAGGGAAGACACACTTCCAACAGGAAGCGTGCTCAAACAGGAGCATACTGTTCACTGTCTTCTCCAAACAGCAAGAACACCATGGCTGAACCCAAACTTCAAAGTATCATAACTTGGCCATCCGAACTCCAAATCCAGATTTCCAAAGTTTCAACTTGGTGAAACTGAATGCTCTTCCATATGGAAGCATCAAAACCCCATAAAATCCAACTAAAGTAGATCAAACCATGCAAAATCCGAAAATGATTAAAACTTAGATCTACAAAAATCAAAGCTTCAAAATAGAAATTTCCAAGTTCTAAACTAGTATAGATTGAGGAGAAGAACATATTTTGACAAATAGTTTTGTAAGAAATCATTAACAAAATTATGGATCCATCTCTTGAGCAAGTTGGTACTTGCCTTGGTTGATGGAGAAAATATTTGGTTGGTGGAGGAAAATAAATGAGAGGAGAGAGAATGAGAGGAGTTGTATTTATAATCTTGAACCCAAGGGTTCATGATGAACCTAAAGGGTTCATGATGAACCATTGGTGAACCAAGAATAGGTTACCCAAATGAGCCAAAACTGTAGGCCCAAATGCAGAAAATAAATTCGGAAATAATATTTTATCGAATATTTTTGGGAAATGCATGAAGAAATACAGCATAATAATTATCGTATAAATACAAGGTAAATATAAATTATTGATTTCATATATTAAAATACGTATTCCAGGATCGGGGAGTGACATCTCTACCCTTCTTAGAAAAATTCCGTCCTCGAAATTCCAGCCAAGACAGGATAGTGAAATCAGGACAAGCAAGGCACAATCATATATAAGTTAACTATCATAGAAGTTATTATCATACATCACAAAGTGCAAAACAAGCAGGTACAGATAAGCATAGAATCGTGTCAATAAGGTGCAAAGGTATACCTTATTAGTCAAACAAATACGGATACCGAGATCTGATCTCGTCCTCGCGCTCCCAGGTTGACTCTCCCGGAGAGTGATGGTTCCAAGAAACACGGACAAGGCTTATCGTCCGATTCTTGAGTACCTTCTCTCGCCGGTCCAAAATAGACACGGGTTGTTCTTCGTAAGTTAGGTCGGTACCAACGACTAACTCAGAATGATCGAGAACATGACTCAGATCCGGGACATACCCACGTAATTGGGATACATGAAACACATCATGTATGCCAGTTAACGAAGGCGAAAGGGCAAGTCGATAAGCCACATCACCTACCCGAGCGAGAATCTTAAAAGGACCAACGTATCTTGGACTAAGCTTTCCTCGGGTTCCAAATCTGATGATACCCCGAGTAGGCGAAATCCGCAGAAACACTTGGTCGCCAACTCTGAACTCTAGAGGCCTACGATGCTGGTCTGCCCAATGACGATGTCGGTCCTGTGCAACTCGAAGGCGCTCTCTGACCAACTTAACTATCTCTACAGTCTGCGTGATTATCTCTGGTCCCAACAACTTCCGTTCTCCGACGTCGTTCCATGCCAAAGGGGACCTGTACTTCCTTCCGTACAATGCTTCGAACGGGGCATCGAATGCTAGCCTGAGAGCTGTTGTTATAGGAGAACTCCACTAGATGAAGGTGATCCTCCCAAGATCCGCCAAAAATCTAAGGTACACGCCCGTAGCATATCTTCTAACGTATGAATGGTTCTTTCTGATTGCCCGTCAGTTTGTGGATGATAAGCAGTACTGAATCTGAACTTGGTTCCAAAACTTTGGTGTAAGCTCTGCCAAAAATGGGAAGTAAATCGCGTATCCCGATCTGATACTATACTAACCGGAACACCGTGCTGCCTTACTATCTGCTTCATGTATATTTCTGCTAGCTGTTAGTAGTCTGTCCAACTCGGAAGGGAAAGAAATGGGCGACCTTTGTGAATCGATCTACTATTACCCACTCTGCATTCTTGCCAGCCGGGGATCTAGGTAAACCGGTCACAAAATCCATCGTGATGTGCTCCCATTTCCATTCTGGGATAGGAAGCGCTGT
>JANAVB010019078.1:0-16730 GCA_029216955.1 Iris pallida | reverse complement strand
CTGTCAACTGTTCAGACTTTGGGAGGCGTGCTGCCAACTCTGTCAGTTCAGCATTTAATGTTGGTGACGTTCGATGGACAGCTGAGTGGGCGCGTCGGTTGGCGTTCCACTCGGTATGGAGATGTGGGGGCGCACCCTCTATAATGCGCCGAGTACTGTAGGGTACGTCTGTGTGATGCGCCTGATGCCGAAGGGCACGTCCGTGTGATGCGCTGTCTGGCTGGCGCATCGGACATGTCTTTTAATGATGCGGCTGTCTCGCTCTTCGAGTGCTATAAATAGCCGTTTGGCTGAATTCGAGGCGTCCGGTTCATCCATTTAATGTAAATTCATTGCACGAAATTCGGAGGGCCATCCACTTGGCGCATGGGTTTGATCTGCCCGGCCTATAAATAGTGGCATGGAGAGAAGATTTGCTTCTCATTCCCTCACGTACTTCCAATATGAACTTGAACATACGGGTGCATTCTGCTGACGAAGTGCTCCCGAGGGTGAAGATGAGACGCTGTGTTGTGTTTGATGCACTTGAAGGTGACTGTTACATCCAAAAGACGGAGTCGAGGGCTTCTGAGGCAGGCGGAAGGTGCCTGTTGCATCCAAAGATAGGTCGTCTCCGTTATTCCGGAAGAGCCATAGATCGGAATGGCGGTGCAAGGCTCTCTCTTCCTGCAAAGTGGGGTTTCCCCACTTTGATCGTGTCGAAAGCTGCTCCTTTAGCCGTGGTGTTTCGATCACGGTCTTCCTTCGGCTTTGGAGGCTCTTTCGAAGCCTCCCCTGGCCTCAGCATTTGCGGTGCTCTTCTCTTTCTTGGTTCCAGCCAGAGGGTTAAATGCTTTGTGTCGAAGCATTTATCGGGCGAGCCTGGTTGGAAGAGCGGCACATAACTGGGTTCTGCTCGGCCAGGTGAGCCTGGCTGGAAGAATTTGGCTGAAGGGATGCTGGGATGCGCCTGGATGGAGGCGCATGATATCTGCTGCGCCTCACTGGTGGCGCATAGTGATGCTGCGCCTATCTGGAGACGCATGGTGGCCGCTGCGCTTATCTGAAGGCGCATGGTGGCCGCTGGCTGTAGACTTAGGCTCTTTCCTTTGTAGAAATTCTCCTTTGTACAACCTTTTCTAGACATGTAATAGACTTTTATATATAAATAAAAAGTCCTTCTTCAAATGTCTATACTTATTGACTTTGCTGTGAAGTTCTTCGTCTGAGTTCTGGCGCATGTAGGGCGCATGGGCTTTCTGGTTGTGAAATTCCATGCTTCTACAAGACCCCCTTCAAAGTTTTCAAAACATTTGAATAAGTTTTGGAATACTTTGAATAAGAAGCATGGAGGTCAGGGCGCATGATTTCTGGGCACATGCCTGTTCGGGCGCATGCTCTTCACGGTGCCTCGGTAACCGAAAAGATTAATGATGATCTTTTGGTTTTATTTGCTGCTATCCTTGCATAGAACCCGAGGCGACGGTTGAGATCATACGTCATCTGTTCACGCGTGCTACCAAGCCCTATAAATAGGTAAGAGTTGGAGAGAGAAAGGGTTCTTCTTCTCTGTGCCTCTGCTTCTTTAGAGTTTCTTCTTCAAAAACCCTAACTTCTCCTTCTTCGAGAGAATGGCTCCCAAGACTCCTCGCGGCGCTGCCGGCAAGGGGAAGGAGAAAGCGAAGGAGCCAACGGAAGTTGCGGCGGCTATCGTTCCTCGTCGGCCTGTCGAAGTTCGGCCGGAGGGTACGTCTCATTGTCCGTACGCCAACGCACATAGGCCTTGAGTCTTTAATGATGTGCCGCGGTCTTTGCCCGCCGACGCACATGGGTTTAAACCCTGGTGATGCGCCGAGGCTATACTGCTGATGCGCATGGGTTCAAACCCTGGTGATGCGCCGAGGCTATACTGCTGACGCGCATGGGTTCAAACCCTGATGATGCGCCGAGGCTATACTGCTGACGCGCATGGGTTCAAACCCTGATGATGCGCCGCAGTTTTCTCCTTTAGACACATTTGTGTGCTCTCTTCTAACTTTTTTCTGATTTTTTACTAGTGTCGATGGCAATCCCGCCTTTGAGTGAAGTTTTCTTGAAGGCTGCCTTCAACCAAATGGGAGTAGAGCATAACGAGGAAGTGATAAACCCTGCTCAAGATGCTCTTATGCTGGATCAGCCTCCTGAGAGAATGACCCTAATCCGTGAACAGCAGTATTGGTTCCTCAAACGGATGATGGAGCGTGGAGTCATTAAACCCTCCACATCTGATAAAGTGACCTTCCTGAAGCCTGAGTTCCTGTTTGGAGACCGTCTCACTTCTACTGATTCGTCAGTACTGAAGGTCAAGGAGGACTGGTTCTTTACTGCGAATGGAGTGCATATGACTGTTAAGCAACTTGAACGTCAGTGGCCTTTAACGTCCTTCTGTCGCCTTGTTTCCCAGAGGAGAATGTCTTGGGAGCTTACCCCTTCTCAGGGGGGAGCGATGACTGGTGTCATCCAAATTGATTCTACTTTCGACCAAAGGGATGCTTTGACCGTTGTACGGTCTGGGTCTTCTTACACTTGGCGGACTTTACGTCCTGGGAGCCTCTTCAGTGATGTACCCATTGATACGTTTGCTTATAGTGCTTCGACTTTTACACATCGTATGTTTTTGATGGAACGTTCCTACCCGACAGGAGAGTTTCGGGTGGAGGGTTGGTGCCATTACGTCTCCAAATGGGATAAACTGACGCTCTGGATCTTGTCGCGGTTTCGGACTGAGCTCCGAGAGATCGGGTTGACTGCCGCGATCCGTGCTACCCAGGCAGGTGTTGACCTTAATAGGCACATGTTCCTCGCACTCCTGGAGATATTTGATATCCATACCGGGACCTTCTTTACTCCGGTGGGGGAATTAGGGTTCGTACTTCATGAGATGTACGAGGTGTCAAAACTCCCTTGGGGGTCGGAACCCTATGAAGAGTACTTTCCCACCAACGAGGAACTTCAAGTCCTGGGGGACAGGGCTGAGGAGATGACGGCCGTCTTCAAGGAAGTGGCGAGTCATCATTACTATATGCAGAGACGGGATAGGAACAGGACGCAGCCTCATGTGACCGCTTGGAGAGATCATGTCTTTAGACAAGACAAGGAGGATCCCTCACAATTTTCCACCCCACCGGCGCTCTCTCGTAGCGAAGTATTGTCCGAAATAAGCAGGTTAGGGGAGAAAAATCCCCGAGGAAATGAGGACCAGCAGTACGCTCCTACAGCTGCTTCTGGCATCTTGCTTATCGGATGTCACCCAAGGCGGTGTTGGCATCCTACCTGATGATATGGCTCCGGGATTGCGTGTTCGCGGGCAGATCCGGTGCCGTAGAGAGGATGACCCGAAACTTAATCCTGCCAGCCGTGAAGCTGGTTTTCGGCCGGCGTTTGGCTCTTCTCCCCGCAATGGTATGTAACCTGCAGCGAGGTTTGAGAGAGTTTGCTGGAAATGTGATTCATGACAGAGGCAGAAACAATAACTTCCCGCGCGCTGAACTGCCGTTTCACTATTTAATAGGATGGCTGATTTTGCATCATCCCAGTGTGATGAGCCCAGGCTCGAAAGGAGATTATAAGGCTGGAGATGTATTCCTTCGTCGTTTCCATCGGAGGAGCTGGTCGTATACCGGTGTCCCGATTTGTAGAAAGGTTTTATCCCGTCTTCAGGGTTGGGAGATCACCAAAGTTGGTCCCATCTATTTGGGTTTTGAGGTTTAAGGGACCTGGGCGAAGGTACCACCACTCTGCCTCAATGGGGATTCCGCTGGTTGCAAAGTATCCGGCCGTCCCATCTGGTGTACCGGAACAGGAATCAGTGCTACCTGGAACCATACTTGCCGAGCCGTTTTGCGCGGCAATTTGGTTATGCTCAGATGATGTTGGATAACCCCAGTAATACCCTGGGGTATGTTGGAAGTTTGTTGGATGGTGCACGAGCTTGGCATTACTATAATGCCGGATGTACCGGAGCTCGTTTTACGTTGCCCGTCCCCGATCCGCGGCCGCCCATTCTTTACTCGGCCGCCAAATTTTACTGTGTTATGGCTGCCCCGCCCTCCGGATATGACAGGGAGACCAGCCTTATCGCAGGCACCCAGTTAGCAGCGACTGGGGATACGCCAGTGAAGGCCCGGCCGCATCGTCCGTCAGGGGTGGGTCAACGGAGTGCCCTCTCCGCATCACAAGCAGAACCTTCTGGCGATCGATCGAAACGGGCTGAATCTCTTGTGTCGAAGAAGCAGAAGAAGGCATCGTTACCGACGGTGTCATCGGATTCGGCGTCCGAAGAGGTAAGGACATCCTACTAAATCTGATTTTGGTTCCGCCACTGACGAGGCCTGATCTTCTTTTGTAGGAGCCGCTAAAAAGAAAACCTCGTACCCCAAAGTCGGGTGGGAGTAGGCGAGAAGAGATGGCGAGCTCGCCTGGAGTGCGTATCCCGCCGACAATGATGTCTCTCATGGAGGTCTGCAAACTGTAGTAGCTCCCCCAACTCCTGCTATGACGCCGCAGGTGCTGGCGGATGCCGACGAGTATGTGAAGTTCCTCGTCG
Source organism: Iris pallida (assembly GCA_029216955.1). Classification (NCBI taxonomy): domain Eukaryota; kingdom Viridiplantae; phylum Streptophyta; class Magnoliopsida; order Asparagales; family Iridaceae; genus Iris; species Iris pallida. The sequence goes on along the minus strand of JANAVB010019078.1, from coordinate 12,166 downwards.
AGGGAGTGTACAAAATGCTGGAGAAAGGAGTATCTGCAGTGATGGATGGCAAGGGGAGCTTTGCGACAGCAAAAGCTTTGGCAATGCCTTGTATCGAGCTGATCCGCATTCACCAAGGCCATGACCATATGGCCAAAATTCTGGAGGTTTCGGTGATTGAGCTGGACGAGCGGCTCGCGGAACTGCAGCGCATCCAACGAAATGACCTCTCTGTCTTGATAGATACAGAGATGGGGAAGTTGATTGCTGAAATCGAGGCTTCCCATCGGGCCGATGTGAGCAGTTGGGAGCGTGAAGTGGCTGGGACTGAGGCTGCGGCGGAGCAGTTGTCTCAATCTATGGAGAAGACGACGGAGAAGCGGGCTGCGGTGGACGCTAACATCGCAGAGGTTGATGCTCAGATGCGCCGTCTTGAAGACCAGCGGGCCCAACTTCAACTAGAAGCTGATCGTGTCCTGGCTGAACACGTGGCATTCAAGCAGGAGGAAGCGACTCTTACTCAGCGGACCCTTGCTTTGGCTCAGCAGCGACGACAGCTTGATGAGAAGTATGAGAGTAAAACTTCTGCTGAGGCTGTCGGGTTAATGCGTCAAAAAGCCGAGCTGCGAGTCCAGGCGACTGTGGAAACTCGCACTGCCGACCTGAGACGTCGAGTCAGAGAACTCTCATCCCACCCTGGGGAGGATCGGGGATTGTAGCTTCTCTTCTTTTTATGTGTTTTTTCAATTCTTGCTGGGGAAATAGCGTATTTCTGTACTCTCTTTTTTTTTGAAAAATAAAGAAATACACTATCTCTTTGTGATGTGTTCATTTTTAATCTCATGAACTTGATGATTTATGTGGACCTATTATCTTTTGCGCACCTTGGTTTTTAGGTACAGATAATAAGTATAAAGGAACCAACATGTTTGCTCAGAGGTAATGTGGACATGGCAATCATTAGGTTCGAATGATAGAATCTTCCTACTCAGAGGTGTTTATGGACGTGGTAGGAATGATCCTGGGGGATACGCTGAACAACTCAGAGGTAATGTGGACGTGGAAGTTCTGCGATCAATGTACGACAACATAGGAGTTGTTTGTACAGGATGTTTACTCAGAGGTAATGTGGACGTGGTAAACATGAAGGATAGCGTAAGCTCACGAAGTGTAAGGTTCCGCTTTGTAGGATGTAGAGAGACAACTCAGAGGTAATGTGGACGTGGTTATCTTTCTACTGAAGGATGCCACGGAACAGCTGGGTTCCGAAAGCGATTGATTTTGTGAGAAGAGGTTGTTTGGGGAAATACATGTCTTGGAGGATGTCAAGAATAGTACTTCTTTAGGAACTTGCCGTTGATGGGCATCATGAACAAGTCCCCATTGGGTTTGGCGAGCCGGTAAGCACCGTTTGAGTATACCGTCTCAATGATGAAGGGTCCTTCCCATTTGGGCTCGAACTTCCCTGGTGTCTTGTGAGTTAACACCATTGGCCTTCTGACTGCTAAAACCAGGTCGCCAACTTGGAAAGTTCTTTGCTTGACCTTCTTGTTGAAAGCCTGTGATATACGGGCTTGGTAAAGTTCGATGCGTTGTTGAGCTAGGAGACGCTTTTCGTCAAGTGCCTCCAGTTCCCGCAGACGACGACATTGATTGTCTTCTTCTGTGAGATCGTTTGTGATTGCCACGCGGAGCGAAGGTATCTGTATCTCGAGAGGCAGTACTGCTTCGCTCCCGTAGACCAGGGAGAATGGAGTGTTGCCTGTTGGGGTCCGTACCGTTGTGCGGTAGGCCCAAAGGCATTCGCCAAGCTTTTCGTCCCAGTCGTGTTTGTTGGATGACACGACTTTTTTGAGTAGCCTGACGATAGTTTTGTTGAACGCCTCGGCCAATCCGTTTGCTGCCGGATTGTAGGCGGTTGAGGCCACGTTTTGAATGCGATTCTTGTCACAGAACCTGCTGAAAATGTGGCTGATAAACTGAGGACCATTGTCATAGATGATTCGCCGGGGTACCCCGAAACGGTAAATGACATGGTGTTTGATAAAGCTGACCACCCTGGAGCTTTTTACTTCTGCTAGTGGGACTGCTTCCGTCCATTTGGAGAAGTAATCGGTGATGGCCAGGATGAAGCGGTGTCCTCTCGATGAAGGAGGGGTGATTGGCCCTATAATGCCCATGCCCCAGGCTTCGAATGGCCAGGAGGCGACTGTAGGATGTAGAGGTTCAGATGGTGTATGTATGAAGTCTGCATGAAGTTGGCATGCATGGCACTTCTTAGCATATTCCACTGCGTCGGCAACCATGGTTGGCCAGTAGTAGCCCATACGTCGCAGTCGATTTTGCAACTTAGGACCTGGTTGGTGAGCTCCGCAAGTTCCGTCATGAGCTTCTCGAAGAGCTTCGGCCGCTTCTTCGTTAGACAGGCATCGAAGGAGAAGCCCGTCGAAGGAGCGTCGGTACAGCGTTTTAGTGGCTGTATCGTAGTAGAATCGAAGAGAGCGTCTCCTGACTGAGACGACTTCCTTCGGGTCCTCTGGAAGGATTCCGTAGACAGCGAAGTCGATGAACGGGAACCTCCAGTCTCGGACATTAACATCGGTGTTCGTCGGCATGGCGTGAGCCATTTGCAAACATAGGTTGTTTCTGGGACAAATCAGGTCTCGGCCAGTCACCGTAACATAATGTTGAGTCCCAAGGGGCGCGGCCAATGAGGCTGCGAGGCCAGCCAGAGCGTCAGCCTCCAAGTTTTGTAGGCGGGGTACATGTTCGATGAAGAACCCAGTGAAGGTTGAAATGATGTTCAATGCAACTTCATGGTAAGGGATCAAATCTTCATGGCGAACCTCGTATTGCCCCCGAATCTGGTTTACGACGAGTTTCGAGTCGCCGTAGGCTTCCAGATGATCCACCCCCAGCTGTTGTGCTAGCTGGAGTCCCATGACGAGTGCATTGTACTCAGCAACATTGTTAGAGCACGGCTTCGAAAGGGAGTATACGCGCTGGATGACCAGCTGATCGGGGGAGATCAAGACTACCCCCACTCCTGCGATGATTTGGCCGTTGGGGCCCATTCTTGAAGCGCCATCGAAGAACATCCGCCAAACGGGACTTCCTTCAGTAACGTTTGATTCTTGGACTTCATCCGGGATGTCTTCATAGAGTTTTGAAGATTCTGGGATGGGGTATGCAGCTAAAAAGTCAGCCAGAGCCTGACCCTTGACCGCCTTATGTGGGACAAACACCATGTTGTATGGCATTAGTAGGATCGCCCATGTAGCCAGCCGGGAGTTTAATGACCCTGGCTTCGTCATGACAACTCTGAGTGGATTGACTCGGGAGATGACGTGAATTGTCTGGCCCGAGACGTAATGACGAGTCTTCTGAATGGCAAACACCAAAGCCAAGCACTCCTTTTCAACGGGGTTGTACCGGTGTTCGGCCCCGATGAGTGTTCGACTGAGGTAGTAGATTGCTTGCTCGTAGCCTGCATCGCTGTTTTGAGCCAGTAAAGCGCCGAGGGAATGATCTATGGCACGGACATAGAGGAGGAATGGTTTGCCGATGACAGGTGCCACTAGGACTGGCGGGCTTGTTAAGTAAGCCTTGATGTCGTCGAAAGCCTTTTGGCACTCCTCTGTCCAGACATAAGAGACTCCCTTCTTCATGAGCTGAGTAAAGGGTTGACATTTACCGGAGAGGTTTGCTATGAACCTCCGGATGTATGCCAAATGTCCCTGTAAGCCCCGAAGTTCTCGAAGGTTCTTCGGAGGGTCCATGTTAAGGATGGCTTTAGTCTTCTCGGGATCGACATGAATGCCTTTTGCCGTGATGACAAAGCCCAAGAATTTGCCGCTAGAAACCCCCAGGAAGGATTTAGCGGGGTTCATTTTGAGTTGATGTGCCCGCATGAGATCGAAAACCGTCTTTAGGTCCTGTAGGTGATCTCTTTTGAGGCGGCTCTTGACTGCGATGTCGTCAACATAGCACTCAACTGTCTTGCGAAGATGTTGACGGAAGATGGTGCTCATAGCTCGCTGGTACGTTGCACCGGCGTTCTTCAAGCCGAAGGGCATTACTGTGTAGCAGAAAACACCCTTTGGAGTCCTGAATGACGTGTGTTTTACGTCATCGGGGAACATCTTGATTTGATTGTAGCCTGAATACCCGTCCATGAAGGACATGCGTTCAAAGCCACATGTGTTGTCGATCATTACATCGGTGATTGGGAGCGGGAATTCATCCTTCGGGCAAGCAGAGTTGAGATCCCTGAAGTCGATACAGACTCGTATCTTCCCGTTCTTCTTGGTGACAGGGACGACATTGGCTACCCAGTCCGGGTGTTGTTCCTCACGGATGAAGCCACTGGTCAAGAGCTTGTCTACCTCCTGATCGATGGCGTTCATGAGGTCCGGGCGGAAGCGTCGCTGTTGTTGTTTGATAGGTTTAGCATCTGGTAAGATGTTCAACCTATGCATCGCGATCTGCGGATCGAGACCCGGCATGTCTTCGTAGCTCCAGGCGAAGACGTCAATATATTCCTTAGCCAGTTGGACTAAAGATTCTCGGTCTTCTCCTTCCAAGCTTTTGCTAATAAAGATGGGTTTAGAAGAAGACCCATCCCCGAGGTCGATCTGCTCGACTTCGTCTTCGGTGGGAGGTTCTCGTAACTCAAAACGAGACTCCCATTGTTCTCCTAGGCGTTGAGCCCAGGGTTCCTCTTCGAAGGGTTCCGGCGGTTGGTCTTCGCCTTCATCTTTCTGAGGTTGCGCCGATGTCATGTTAGCTGACAGCACTTTCCTGAAGACTGACCCGATACTGGTATCGGAATCCCACGTCGATGCTTCTGACGAGTGGGAATGTTCTATGTCTTCTGCGTCTGAACTCTCTGGAGTTGATGGCGGCGTGACATAGCCTAACCCCCGTCGGGTCCGATTATAGTAATCCTGTGGCTTTCTATTGGGCATCGAAAGCCGGACAGGGAGATGCCGACCCTTGCCGTAGTTTAGGCCTTTATTGCTTTTCAGGTCGTAGCCCATCTTTTGGATGATGTGCTTAGCCGCATCTGTGTACCGATAGACTTGTACTCTGCCGGTATCAGGTTCGGGCTCGATTGACGGGAGGTCCCGACGACGCTCGATTTTGCCCGAGATGATGGTGCCTTCGTCTCGGCTTCGTGGAGGGACTATGAAGACTCCTTGAGACGGGACTATTTGATTATGGTAGACGGTCGTTACTTGTGTTTGCAACGACCGTAGAGCGTTGTCTAATGTATACATGGCATTCCAGTGTGGAAGACAAGAATAATTGAAAGACACTCTATTATTGATAAAGTACGAGATTTTATCCCGTGGGATTACATTGTCGAAGGAGGGTGCGTCTACATCAGCAGAGATATATTCGCCAAGCTCCTCGTCTGTAAGCACTGGGGCCGGATCAGGAGAGTCCTCCACCGCTCTGACTTTGGGGTCTGAGAGGGTTATGTGAGCCCTCTCCGGCATTTTGGATGACTGCAGCGGCTTGCCTTTAAGACGCACCTTGAGGGGTGCCTCGGTTGCGCCTTCGATGAGTGGCGTCTTCCCTTGTAATTTTACCACCAGGGGAGCCGCTGTTTGTGGTGGCTTCCCCTTGAGGCGTATCTTCAGGGGAGCTTCGCGAGCTGGCGCTTTTCCTGATAGCTTGATGTTCATTGGAGGCGCCTTCTGGGGTGGTCTCCCTTTCAGACGGATTTTCAAGGGGGCGTCAGGAGTCACTTCGGGCTCCAAGTCCGGCTCTGTTGCCGTCTCTGCTTCATCATCGGCATCGTTGGCTTCCTCCTCGTCAAGTGGCTTGTACAAGTCGGAATCGGTGAAGTAGGCCTCAATCCCTTTGAAGGGATCGATATCTGCAAACTCCGTCCGGATGACGCCGTTGGTGGATACATATTTCATGCATTGGTGGAGCGTGGAGGGCACCACCATGTACTCATGTAACCATGGTCGTCCGAGTAAGATGTTGTAGTTGACCTCGGCATCCACCATATAACAAGTTACCTCAGTTTTGAGGCTGCCGATGTGACACTTCAGCCGGATCTTGCCCAGTGGCTCGCTCTTGCTGGCGTTGAAGCCGCTGATGGTCGTATTGGAGGGCGCCAGCCGGTACATTGGGATCCCCAGCTTTGATAGCAGCGCCTTTGGAATGATGCTTAGGGAAGACCCCGGATCGATCTGAATCCTGCTCACCTTTACCGAACCGATGTACCCTGTGTAATACAACGGTCGGTTATGTCGGTGATGCTTGAGCAGCATGTCTTGTTGGGTGAAAGTTATGTTTGGGATAACTTCATCCGCACAATGACAGTGTGCACAAGTAGTTGGGAGGTCTTCAGGCTGCTTGACCTGACTGAGAAAGGATTCGGCATCCTTCAGAGCTTCGCAGAGAGCTTCTCGGGAGTCCTTGGAGAGACGCAGGAGCTCGAACAAAGACAGGCGTGCAGGAGTACTGGCCAGTTGTGCCAGAATGTCAAAATTGTGGGGCTTGGCTAGCCCCGAAGCATTTTCTTTCCGCAGAGGTCTGTCGAAACGGGCCTCCACTTGCTTTTGTTTATTGGCTGCTGAGGGCTTGGATGGACCCTCCTCAGGGATGGTGCCAGGAGGCACCACTTCGGCGGCAGCTTCACCGGGCTGGGAGTTCTGTTGTGCACGTGTCTGCACAGGAAGCGCCTCTTCCGTTGAAGAAGAGACCGTGCGGCAAGACTTGATCTTCCTGCCTTTTGCTTTGGAGGTAGGGCGTACCTCCGGTTGAGTTACCTCGGAGACGAGGTCGGGGTGAACCCAGAGGACCTCTCCTCGAGATGTGGTGAGTGGGACAAGTCCACTCACATTGTCACGGGTGGGTGGCAAATTCACCACGTCCATTGTCGCCTTAGGGATGGGGACGACGCCATCTTGTGTGGTAGTCGGCGGCAAGGTGCCAAACTGAAGTGACACCATATTAGCTGACACCGTCTTCTCTTCGTAGTCGACGGAGATTACATCCGCATTGATCATACGCTGGATGTAATTTTTGAGGACATAGCAGTCCTTAGTCGGGTGTCCGACAAACCGATGGTAGTGACAGTACCTCGGATTGTCCACTTTCCCGACTTCATCGGGCCGCTTCGGGTCCGGAAGCTTGATCTTGTCACCCTGCTTCAGTATCTCAAAGAGTTGCAGGGTGTCGTCATCATTGAATGAATACACCTCCTTGGGTCTCGGTGCCAGTGGAGGCTTTTGAGTAGGCGCAGATGCGCCCTTCGAGGCATTAACAGTCAATGCCTGTTTCCCCTTTGTTTCTCGTCCGGAGTTGTTGGTTGCGGACTTTTTCCCCTTATCGTCAAAGGCGGGGAAGCTAACACCCAGAAGACGTGCATTGGCCGCCTTCTTCTCTGCAGCTTCAGCTTCAATGATTAGGGAGCTCCAGTCGGGAGGGGGAGTAGAGTTAAGCCAGAGCTTTACTGCAGGCAGCATGTTCATACTGCAAGCGGAGAGAAGCGCATGTTCTGGCATGCCTGGAGGTAGCCTGAAGCAGGCCTGACGAAAGCGTTCGATGAATGCCCGAACCGTTTCCTTGTCCTTCTGGCGTATCTCAATGAGAGACGCCATCGTCATATCCTTTCCACCGTCGTAGAAGCGGTCGAGGAAGAGGCGTGTCAGGTCGTCGAAGGACGATATGGAATGATCGGGGAGGCTGCAGTACCAGTCATACGCCACCCCTTTCAGGGCCCCAACAAAGATGCTGGTGAGGAGCGCGTCCTCCTTTGGAAGATGCCCTGTCTGCGACTGGAAGTACGTCAGGTACCGTCGTGGAGAGTCCTTCCCGTCATACGGCGTGAGTGTTTGTGGTTTATACTTTGGGGGATAAACCACCTTGTTCCACTCAAGGGGATAAGGCTGGGGAATGCCCATCTTCTGGCGCTCCTTCTGCCTGTTCTTGGACTCGAAGCGCTCCCGCAGATCTTTGATCATTTCGACCACGTCCTCCGTGGAGCTAGGAGTCGGGAAAGGAGGTACTACTTGGAGTGGAGCGTTTGAGGGCTCTGATGTCCGGGGTGCTTCTGTGTCTGAGGGTGTCCGCTGGAGGGGCACACTCGACTCTCCATTGGCTCCTGGGTCGGGACCATTTGAAGGTGTCCTGATCAAGGCCGACCGCATCTCAAACACTGCTTGAGTCAGTGCTTGCATTGAGGCAGAGAGGGTTTTGAGTCCTCCCTCTAGCGAGTCTATGCGCTGGACAATGTCCTGTGGCGGCGCATCAGCCTCAAGATCACCCCCGGTCATGTATACTGTCATGACACGGCCGGAAGTGGATGGATTAGTTGAGGCTTCGCTCTCAGCCTCGCTCTCATGTGGGGGAGTTACTTCTCCTAGTGTTTGGCCACCCCTAGCCACATTCTGGAGTTCGTCTTCGACAGGCGCATCTGCAAGGGCCTGACTGCCCTCAGCTCTGTCTCGAAGGGCCTTTTCGTTTTCAGCACTACCCCCGGCGGTGTCCTGGAGGACATCGTCCTTTTGAGGGGCTTCAGGGAGGCCATCTTCGCCTTGATGAAGATCCGCCGCAGCTGTGCTTTGGACATCTTCGTCTTCGGAAGGAGGCTCGACAAGGGTCTGGCTACCCCCAGCTTCCTCCAAGGACTTCTTCCTCGACCGAGTGCCTTCGAACACTCCAGAGGTCGTGACAGCTGCCTTGGTTTTCCTCGGCTGGCTTTTGGATGAAGACGAGGAATTGGCAGTCGTCTTCCGGACAGATGAGGAATTGGAGATCACGTTGCATGACGCAATCTTTAGTTCCTCTTCTGCTGACACCTTCGTCCCAAGGCGATGTCGGAGGGGTGTCGATGATTGTAGCCGTTGGAAGACCGACTGCTTTGGCGGTACTGCCGTCTTGCAACAGCAGTTGATGGTGACCACTGCACAAGTGTGCCCCGTGAGAGGCGCATCATGCTTGTTGGTCAACTCTCCTGACCGGCGCTTGTGAGTGATCACGTTGCGCAAGTCGTTGGAGGAGAGTGCTACCCTCACACCCCTCTCAGGCGCATGGCAGGGCCAAGCGCCGGGGTGGTCGGGTGAGTGTTGCGCCCCCTGATCTAATACCAACCAGGCATCACGATCAGTAGTGGGGGAACCACAGCATTTGAAGTGACTTAAACGGACCTCGAACGCACAACCAGAGGAGGCGCGGGAGTTCAAGACCACAGAGTTTGCCTCTCTTGGCTTAGTTGTGCACGCAGTGAATGCGCCCAAGCGAGATGAGGACTTTGAAGGTCGACTCGTTGTCAGTGCAGGAGCACCTGAGTCAACCTTGTACAGCTTGCCATCGGCAGCGTGCGTGATTGTAAGCGCGTGCCTCTGGCCGGCTGCTGGCATAGCACGTTTGTGGCGCATGGCCCGTGCCGCCTTGGATTTCTTCGTACCAGCCCGCTGGGACGCATAGTACTCAGCATCCAAATTCTTCTCGCCGTTACAGCGAGTGAGTCTGTCAAAGACAGAGGCTCTTTGTGGCGCATCAGAAATAATGCGCGGGGTATTGGCTGTGCCCCTGCTCCGTCGACGTATCTTCCTCGCCTGAGAGGAAGATGGCTGGGGAACGTGGTCAGCCGCACGCTTCCCCGAGAGATGCGCTGCATCAGCGGGCGCACCTTGACTGCTGAGAACGTCAGCAGGAAGGGAAGGCTGGACGGGCGCATCCCCTTCAACGGTGGTGCCCGAGGCGTCGACTTTGCGCACCCAGACTGCACGGGTCTTCTTCGGCTTCGACAGCCGCTTCGAAGGACTCGCACTTCCTTCAGAAATGAACTCCTCGTACGCCTGTTGATTGAGGCGCACTACCAGCGTCTTGTGGGAGGAGCCCACCTTCACGTCGTCGGCCTGTGACACAACCTTCTCGGTAGAGGAGAAAGAAGTCCCCAGCAGAGTCGCCAGCTTGTTTGCCATTAAAATTGTTTTGATTGAAATCTTAATACAAACAGAACAGTGATACAATATAGGACTTAGATGTAGTCCTAGGAGTACACTTTTATTTAAGCTGGGTCCTTAGTGCCAATGGAGCGAGTGGTAATGCGTTGACTCCGTTGACCGGCTGACGGCGGTTATCGGTTCTCTGAAGGTGTTGATTGCTCTGGGTGCTGGAGCTTGCTGAGAGGAGGAAGATGTTGAGTGTCTAGAACTGCCTCTCCGGTGATTCTCTGTTGTGGATTCTCTATGAGTCTTGTGTTCTGAGTCTCTGTGTGTGTGTGAAGGAGATGATCCTTCTATTTATAGTTTTGCAGACTGGCTGCTCATGCGCGCATGCAGGATGCGCCGGTGTGGGGATGCCACGTGGAGGTTGCTGATGGAGGCGCACGGATGCTGCGCCCTGATCGAGGGGGAGAACTCTTCATACTGCTGTTGTGAGCCGGCACGTAGCAGAGAGAAGATCTTTCCGTTGCTGAAATCTTGGATGAGTTGAGTCAAAAGACACGTGTCGTCGACTCATGGTTCGAAGATCTCGGATTTGGTGGAGAGAAGTGATCTGGTGGGCTGCGCCTTGGATTGGGCGCAGGAGGAGGCTGCGGCTCATAACCTTTAGGAGTTACAAACCATTTGGGGCGCATGGCTTTTGAGGCGCATGCAGGCGACTTTCCTTCTGTCTTTCGGGATCAGAGATCAGTCTGGGGCGCATGGCTTTTGAGCGCATGCAAAACTTCAACCGGAGACTCTTCTTCTGTCTTTAGGGATCAGTGAAGGGTCTGAGGCGCATGGCTTTTGAGGCGCATGCTGGTTTGGACGCATGGCCGTAGAGGCGCATGCGGGTGTGGACGCATGGCCGTAGAGGCGCATGCGGGTGGCCACGTGGCAGTAGCCGTCGGAAGTCATGATGATGCTGACGTTACCGACGCTTCGTTTTCTGAATAAAGCTGTCAACTGTTCAGACTTCGGGAGGCGTGCTGCCAACTCTGTCAGTTCAGCATTTAATGTTGGTGATGTTCGATGGACAGCTGAGTGGGCGTGTCGGTTGGCGTTCCACTCGGTATGGAGATGTGTGGGGGCGCACCCTCTATAATGCGCCGAGTACTGTAGGGCGCGTCTGTGTGATGCGCCTGATGCCGAAGGGCGCGTCCGTGTGATGCGCTGTCTGGCTGGCGCATCGGACATGTCTTTTAATGATGCGGCTGTCTCGCTCTTCGAGTGCTAAATAGCCGTTTGGCTGAATTCGAGGCGTCTGGTTCATCCATTTAATGTAAATTCATTGCACGGAATTCGGAGGGCCATCCACTTGGCGCGTGGGTTTGATCTGCCCGGCCTATAAATAGTGGCATGGAGAGAAGATTTGCTTCTCATTCCCTCACGTACTTCCAATATGAACTTGAACATACGGGTGCATTCTGCTGACGAAGTGCTCTCGAGGGTGAAGATGAGACGCTGTGTTATCTTTGATGCACTTGAAGGTGACTGTTACATCCAAAAGACGGAGTCGAGGGCTTCTGAGGCAGGCGGAAGGTGCCTGTGCATCCAAAGATAGGGATGCTCGAGCCTCGTCTCCGTTATTCCGGAAGAGCCGTAGATCGGAATGGCGGTGCAAGGCTCTCTCTTCCTGCAAAGTGGGGTTTCCCCACTTTGATCGTGTCGAAAGCTGCTCCTTTAGCCGTGGTTTCGATCACGGTCTTCCTTCGGCTTTGGAGGCTCTTTCGACTCCCCTGGCCTCAGCATTTGCGGTGCTCTTCTCTTCCTTGGTTCCAGCCAGAGGGTTAAATGCTTTGTGTCGAAGCATTTATCGGGCGAGCCTGGTTGGAAGAGCGGCACATAACTGGGCTCTGCTCGGCCAGGTGAGCCTGGCTGGAAGAATTTGGCTGAAGGGATGCTGGGATGCGCCTGGATGGAGGCGCATGATATCTGCTGCGCCTCACTGGTGGCGCATAGTGATGCTGCGCCTATCTGGAGACGCATGGTGGCCGCTGCGCTTATCTGAAGGCGCATGGTGGCCGCTGGCTGTAGACTTAGGCTCTTTCCTTTGTAGAAATTCTCCTTTGTACAACCTTTTCTAGACATGTAATAGACTTTTATATATAAATAAAAGTCCTTCTTCAAATGTCTATACTTATTGACTTTGCTGTGAAGTTCTTCGTCTGAGTTCTGGCGCATGTAGTGTCTGGCGCATGGGCTTTCTGGTTGTGAAATTCCATGCTTCTACA
>JANAVB010019076.1:0-44094 GCA_029216955.1 Iris pallida | reverse complement strand
TACAAGCTCTTCCTCAATCGGCAGACCAAATGTGACTTGCCTTTCTCAAGAATCCCTCCGGCTGCTCCATGTACAACTCCTCCTCAAGATCACCGTGGAGGAATGCCGTCTTCACGTCCATCTGCTCGACTCCAAGTCAAAACTGGCTGCTAATGCTAGCACCACCCGAATAGACGAATGCTTGACGACAGGCAAAAAGATCTCATCATAATCCACGCCTTTCCGCTGACCGTAGCCTTTGACTACCAACCTCGCTTTGTATCGAGGGCGAGTAGCATCATCCGTCTGCTTTACTCTGAACACCCATCGATTCTTTAAAGCCTTCTTGCCCTTTGGCAACCGCACAGATCACAAGTGGAATTGGTATGCAAGGAACTCATCTTCTCCTGCATAGCCTCCATCCACTCCTGCCTGTGTTCGTCTTCCATAGCCTCTGTGAAACTTTTGGGCTCTCTCCCGTCAGTCAATAGCACATACTCATCTGGTGAGTATCTCGTAGATGGTCGATGATCCCTGTCACTCCTCCTCAAAGGAACCACTGGTGCTGGCTGTATACCAATAGCCTCCTCCCCTTCAGGAACTGCCTCCCCGGCATGCTCATCCTCCTGAGGACACCCTGACCACCATCAGCAGGCTGATGATCAAGGTTGGAAGCAACTCCATGTACCGGCTCCTCCATAACTGGATCCTCTGCGATGTCCTCTGGAAACTGCTTGAAGCGAAATGACTCTAACTCAGGCAATTCCTCAGCCTCAGAAGGCGTCTCGGAATCCTGAGTGTTGGTCATGGTCTGATCCTCGATGAACACCACATCCCTGCTTCTGTAGAGCTTTCCTTCTACTGGGTCGTAGAGTCTATAGACAAACTCATCCCGACCATAGCCGACAAAGACGTATCGCCTCGTCTTCGGCTCAAGTTTGGTCCTCTCGTCCTTCGGTACATGCACGAAGGCCTTGCAGCCAAAAACTCGCAGGTGATTGTATGACGGCTCTTTGCCGTACCATACTTTGTCAGGCACATCCCTGCAAAGGAGTACTAGGAGACAAATTAATAACATAAGCAGCTGTGAGAAGAGCCTCACCCCAGTAACTGCCCGGCAAGTTTGCTTCTGACAGCAAACATCGTACCCTCTCCATCAGTGTCCTGTTCATGCGCTCCGCTACACCATTGAGCTGAGGTATCTTTAGCGGAGTCTTCTGGTGTCGTATCCCTTGCTCTCGGCAATACGCATCAAAGGGACCGATGTATTCGCCGCCATTATCGGACCGAACACAACAACTTCTTGCCCGTCTTCCTTTCAACAGAGGCCTGAAACTCCTTGAAAGTAGGCAGCACCTGATCCTTGATATTTAAGGCATGGCCCCAAACCTTCCTGGAACAGTCATCAATAAAGGTTACAAAGTAAGAAGCACCATCAAGAGATTTTACCTTCATAGGACCGCAGACATCCGAGTGAATCAACTCGAGCAACGCCGGCTTCCTCGAACTTGGATGACTTTGGAAAGATACCCTATTTTGCTTCCCAGCTAAACAGTGCGTGCACTTCTCCAACTTTGTAGACTTGAGCCCCGGAATCACCTTCATGTTCACCAAGTAGCTCATTCCCTTCTCGCTGATATGGCCGAGCCGCCTGTGCCACAACTCGGTAGACGCATCACTGACTGCGTTCACCTCCTGTGCCCCCTGTGCGCTTCCTTCCATATAGTAGAGACCGGACTTCTTGCTTCCTCTGGCAATCACCATCGAACCTCTGGAAAGCTTCCACTGACTATTCCCGAAGAGACTGAAGAATCCCTCGTCATCCAACCTTCCAACCGACACCAGGTTGAAACGGATATCAGGGACATGACGAACATCCTTGAGAACAAAAACCGCACCCGTCTTCGTTCTCAAATGCACATCTCCAACGGCAACCGCCTTCGACACATCTCTATTGCCCATCTTCAACACTCCACAGTCGCCTGTTGTGTAAGTGGTAAATAGTGCCCTGTTGTGAGATACATGTGCTGAAGCCCCTGAGTCCACCAGCCAAGAATTGTCATCGCAGGCGAGATTAGTAATGACCTCATCACCTACGACGATCACATCGCATCCATGCATCGAGGCCGCCGCTGTAGTGTTTCTTCTTGCTTTTCCTTGTCGCCCTTCTTCTCTCTCTTTCAAGCGAAACAGTTCCGCTTGATGTGGCCCTTCTTACCACAATGGTAATACTCTAAGTCCTCGTAACAACCCTTGGACTTCCCCCTGCTCTTGTCTCTGCCACCACCTGGACCCCTGCTTTTGCCCCTTCCGTGGCTCTCTGAAACAAGTGCCTCTGAGTGGTGGGATGTGGATGAAGTACCCTGAGAACGTCTCCGCATCTCTTCATTCAACACCCACTCTTGGCAAACTCCAGACTGACCATGCCCTCTGGAGTAGAAGCGATCATAGATACTCGTACGGTCTCCCACGAGTCTGGTAATGTACACAGCAGCCACAGTCCCTAAACTTCGTCGTCAAACTTGACTCCCATAGAAGATAGCTGGTCAACCATGCCCTGGAACTCACTCAAGTGATCCGAAATAGACGCCCCATCCTTGTATCGCAGACCCATCATTGTTCGGATCAGGAACAATTTGTTTACCCCGGTCTTCTTCGCATACAAGGATTCCAGCTTATCCCATAATGTTTTCGCGTGCTCAATATTGACAACGTGGTTATACACGTTCTCGTCCATAAACTGCCGTATGTACCCACACACTTGTATATGCTCGAATGTCCAGTCTTCCTCGGATTTATCACTGGGCTTCTCGGATGTAAACACGGGTAGATACAGCTTCTTGGCAAACAGCAAATCTTTCATCTTGCTCCGCCAATAGTGATAGTTGGTGCCGTTCAGGTTCACCATGTGCACCGACTTCGCGTCCATCTCTCCTCTCTGGTTTCTGTCAACTCCTGACACCCTTCTGAATTCCAGAACCTAGCTTTGATACCACTTTGTTGGGAAAGAAGCACGGAAACCTTTCCCCAAACCGGAGAGTACCTGCGAGAGGACCGAGCAATACAACCCACGAACCCAAAAACAACCACACAAAACAATCCACGCAGACAGAGAATTTTTGACGTGGAAAACCCTTGCGGGAAAAACCACGGGACGATCGGAGTCCAACCCTGAGAAGCCTCCACTAATGGAATAGAAGAATTACACCCTCTACAAACTCCTCCCGATCCAAATCGGATCCCCACAACACTTAGAAATAAGAACAATGATACAAGGCTATGAAGAGCGAGAACGACGAGTAGAGATTACCCGTACGCGATCTCCTTCGAAAAACGACCTTCAATCCTCCGTCTTCTCTCCCGAAGTTGCAATGGCACTCTTGCCTCATTCTCTCTCTTTTCTTCAATCTTCTACGATTGTGTTACCATGGATTAGGGTTTGGAAATCCCAACTTAACTCCCTAATCCCGCAACAAACCTGGACCGTTTGATTAGATCCAATGGTGAAGAATCACCCCACATTTCTGCTCAGCCCCGACGACATAGAGTTCGGCCAGAACTCTGTGTCGGACAACCAGAACCTACCAGCAACATTCTGGAACCAAAAAGCAGAATTCGGGCAGAATTCTGTATGGAGGCAGAATTCGGGCAGAATTCTGCCTTCCCTGTTCCAGAATATAAAAACATGGCTCCCGAGTTTCTCTTTCGTCTCCGAATGGCCTCGTCACCTCCCCGAGCTTCTCTGACACACAGATGGCGCTCGTCGCACTCCGGGGTCTTCTCCACATAGGTTGGGAACCCCACCCACTCCAATATATATACCTCTTATTGTAGGAGGTAATACCTTGCTGGTTATCAAGCATATGATATGACTCGAGGGAAGATATTCTAGTATGTTCGAAATATAGGAGATAAAGTGGTGACTAGAACTGAGAACAAGAGTAATAACAAGTTGATTCAAAATAAAGGGTAAGAATAGACTCTTTATTTAACAGAACAAACTAGAACATAGTAGTTTTCTCAAGGACAGTAGCCAACAAAACAAACGACACACATCACACACATTTTACTCGTTCCTCCAAGATACTGGATTGAACTGTAATCACAAAGGAAGGAGAAAGAAGGGGAGTAAGTAGAGTGGACTTATATAATTGTCAGCCGGAGATGTCAATGGACTTGACCTCCGGCTTCTTAACCACCTCTTTAGGCACCGTCACGGTGAGCACACCGTTCTCCATTGAAGCCTTCACCTGGTCCACCTTTGCGTTCTCGGGGAGACGGAACCTCCTGAGGAACTTCCCGCTGCTCCTCTCGACGCGGTGCCACTTGTCGTTCTTCTCTCCAGCTCCTTGCTCCTCTCGCCGCTGATCTGGAGGACCCTCCCTTCCTCCACTTCCACCTTCACCTCCTCCTTCTTGATCCCCGGGAGGTCGGCCTTGAACACGTGGGCCTCCGGGGTCTCCTTCCAGTCTATACGGGTGTTGGCGAAGGCGGAAGTCTCACCGACAATGCTGGATCGAGGAACGGAGGAGGGAGAGGGCACTTGTCACGAAGCTATCGAAGATGACAGGGGATCGAAGATCCGCGACCCAATCGGAAGGGAACTATCGACAGGAATCGAAGATCCCACAGGTCCGAAGATGACACGGGATCTAAGATCCGCGAACCGAATCCGAATGGAGCTAGCGACATCCTTCCTTCAAATCAAGAAATTAAGAGCTACTGATCAGGAATAATTTTGATTGATGGCTTTCTTAATCGCTGCGTTGCTTGAGCACTAGGAGATGTGGTGGTGACCTATTTATAGTTGGGTGGTTGGGATGGTCTGGAAAGTTCAGGAAACTCGGTTTCTCCTCTAGATTCGTTCTTATCACTAACACCGTCACTAACACCAGCAGTATTGATAACTTCATACGTCACTTCTGATATCAGCCCTTCGATGATCTTGTTGTGATGTGCCATATAGTATTCATCTAGGATAGCTTGTTTATGCAGATCAACCCTCTTGGTAAACTCTATAGAGATTAACCTTTCCGTCTGCCTCATCAACGGTGAATTCCCACTTCCATCCCGATTTCTCATTCGCCATCCCTTGCCAAATGCAGTCTACTTCAATATTTGAAATATCTTCATGTGTAGCACAATAGTCTCACTGAACCCCTTCCGACAACGCGGCATAAAGGCTAAGACCACTTATTTCGCATCAACAGAAAAAGGAATGGCTCTAGAAACCATGACTACAAGGCTTAATTGTTTGAACAACTCCTGTATCTGAAGCAAGGCGACTGGAGGGAGGTGAGACGAGATATATCGAAGTGAGGCTAACGCAGTGAGAAGGCGACCGGTTTAACTGAATAACTAAAGAAATAGACCTTTCGCCCCAACATTACCTACTTGTCCGACTGTTGCTAAGTAGTTTTTGGATATCAAACGGACCTCCCCTGATGGTAATCTTAATGTGGCCGATTTACCCTCTTTTGCAATTAGCTTCGCTACAGCGCCAGCTGCTCTAGCTAATTGTGCACCCTTTCCAAGTGTGATTTCTATGTTATGTATGGCCGTGCCTAAGGGCATATCGGTTGAAGTAGATTCTTCTTTTTTATCAAAAAAACCCAAAATGGGTCTGGCGGGTAGGAATGCCGACTCCCCTGTCTTCGAGAGAATGAAAGCTAAGAAGGGCAATCACACTCCCGGTGCGTTCGGACAAGCGGACGAATGACCCGTGAGGAACAAGGACGAAGGAGCTCGACCAACCTTTCTTTTTTCTCGACTCCCTATCCTCTTGCTTTTCCTCACTGGCGTTCACCGCCCCGTGGGCGACCTAACGGTCGCCTCACTTTGTTCTCAAGAAATTCTTAATGCCCTAGGGTTCCACTACCAAATTCGTTCAACCAAAGGCCAGCATATGGAACAGCCAGAAGAAGGAACTATCAAAATCAATCGAATTCTGCCTAACCCGGCATGCCTGAAGAAAGGTCTTTCTGTCCACCAGGTGCATCGGGAATTGGCAATTCAGTGTATCACCATACGACTTCGTGATAAGGATAGTCTAACAAAGTAAGTAGGACGAGACTCATGGAAGGCTGTAGAAGTATGGAAAAGAACAAAGAATATCCTATACGGCTCCAACAGAAGGATCCCCATGCGGCTCAGAAAATCTATTAACATCCATGCGGTTCAAAGTCCTTTAGAGCCTCATGCGGCTCAGATAGCTCCATGCCGCTCAAAAAGGAGCCACGTGGTCCTCAACAGTCTCCTCTACAGCTGGCCATGAACCAAATTGCCGTATTCAATGCACTGACGGCTGACAGCCCTGACAAAGTGACAGACCTGACATAAAGTCGAAATAATGACTTGAAAAATAGATGGCAACTCTAAAGGGGGATGAATAGAGTTTATAGCGATAATAGCCAATTAAAAATTTAAACTCTTTCACACAAGAAAAACTAATCAGAGTAAATATGGAAATAAATAAGGAGCAAGAAAGCATACGCAAACACAGCCAATTTTAACCTGGTTTCCCTCGTGGAGGACTAGTCCAGGCCTGAGAACACTAGTCGTATTAAATCCACTATTTATAAAATAGTAGTTACACCCCGTGCCTTTTCTTCCGAAGAGCACGTCAACTTCTTACAAAGGATCGCAGTGGCGATGCTTGGAATTTTCCAAGCGACTTCTTGAACTCTTGCACAAGACTCATAACTGAGAGATGCTGAGCACTCGAGACTTAGGAAGCTTGTGGCTAGTAGATGAAGAAGGGTATGGCTTATATTGAGCTTTAGATAGAAGAGAAGAGAAGATGGGATGAATCAAAATGAGAGAATGGCTTATTTATAGGGTTTTAGCAGGCAGAATTCGGCCAGAATTCTGGTAGGAATTTTCAAAAATTTGGTCATTGGACAACTAGCAACCAGCCAACCCTAAAAATTAGGGTGCTGATTTTTAGGGGACAGAGTTCGGCCCGAACTCTGTGTGAAGGCAGAGTTCGGCCCGAACTCTGTCTCCAGAGCACAGAATGGGTCTTAAGGTTCAATGGGCTTATTTTGGATGTGGAGCTTTATGGATTTTGGATAGGTTATAGGTCAAGTCTTAAGTGCTCAGCACCACTCAGCTTACAACAGTCTAGACTCAATAAATATAAAAGTACAGACTCAAAAATGACTTGCATTTTGTAAAAACTGAGCCGTCGTCTGGCTTGAGCTGGATGTAGTCGTCGTGTGTCGTATTGAATTATTACAAGTATTATTTAGTCAATGTTATCAATATTTGGTTGACTGTGACTTTGTGTCAACAATCTTCCCATATTGATAATTGACAAAATAATAATTGTATATTCAATATTCATACCTGGACACATGTAAAGACATAGCTCCCCCTTAATTAGTGCCAGCTTAAGAAATGCTCCCCCGTAAACAATACTGTGAATCTTGTTGGCCTGTAACATTCTTCCAAAAGCATATATAGACAAAAAGAATATAGAATATACATATCTCCCTCTTTTGGCATTTAGCAATTTAAGATAAATAAGTAATAATTGGCAAACACACCAAACGATATGAGAAGAAACTGCATATGAACTGATATAATGACCAAATGTCTCAAGAGTCATAAAGACATAAACTGATAGAACTACCAAAGTCTCAAAAGTCATAACCCATAATATGTCTAATACAAACCAAGTACATAAAAGCAACTAAAAACAAAATACATAAACCATAATCTATGATCCTCAATAGCAGTAGCAGGGAGCAGTCCATATCCATCATCGAGTGCGTGAAGGCCCAGCGTCGTCCGATGGATCAGTAAAGGAGCGACGAGGGTCCACGAAGGCTGCATCTGGATCTAAGTAGCGAATGACCCAAGGGTCATCGATACGATAGCCCTCACGACCGGGATCTCGCTCCATAGGAATGGGCATGGAAGGATCGCTAGACATGGAATACCGAATATTATGCAGCGAGTTGCTGATAGCACTCATCTGCAAGGTGGTTCGATAATCCAACTGAATCTATCGATCGTCCTCCAAAGTGAAGCGATCTCGGAGCATGGTCTGAAGAGACTCGAGGGTGGCAGGAGGAGGAGGAGGATCCTGTCCAAGAGGAGGGGCATCTGGCTCATCATCAGAATGCTTAGACACTACTGGTGAGCCAATGGCCGCCTGAAGCCTCCTTGCCTTAGAGAGGAAGACAAGGGCAGGTAAGAATGGACACTCATCAAGGGGTACATGAAACGTACGAAAGATCATAGAAAGATATAATGCATAAACCAAAGATCTTGGTTTCTTCCTACAGTTAATCATCCAATCCATCATTGTGCATGGAAGATTAAAGGAAACATGGAAGTAGAGATGGTATAAGGCCGAGATTTTAAAATAAGTTACTTCATCGGTAGAACCCGCTTTGGGTAGAATGGTGTTGAAAATGATCCGATGAAGCTTATAGAAATAGAGATTGAGGAATTTAGCTAAAAGCGTACGAGGACGTGTGTTAGGGCTACACAAGTCGCCCTTGAAGCTTTCAAGTGAAATAGCTTCGGGAAATTGAAATGATCTAGCTTCAACAATCTTTTCCCAAGAATTAGGCTCTTGAAGCTCATGATATTCGGCCAATTCGAAATCGTCAAAGGAGATATCAATTCCCGCAACTCGTGAATAAATATGAGTATCATCATGGGTTAAGTTGTAGTAAAACATTTGAATAGCACTACGATAAATGACCGAATTTGTGGTAACTAGTTCATCAAGACAAAGGTCATGAAATAGTGCATCATATTGTGAGAATATTGTAAAGTTGATGGGGTGTCCCGCAAACACCGGACGTGTCCGAAAATCACTAAACCAATCATTTAAGGCGTCTAGTGATACAAAAATTCGGTCGTCAAAAGTGTTTGGATCATGTGGACGTGGAGGATTGAACAACGGATGGATTTGTTGTTCAATGGCCGATGCAACGGGTGGTGCAATGAGCGGTTCACCGGAAGGAGGAGCATTCGACGAGGATGCGCCCTCGGTCCGAAGTCTTTTTCCGCGGTGGAACAAACGAGGAGCCATAATACAATAGATAATAAAAGAAATTGAGATATAGAAGAGTGTGGAATTATACCTCAAACTAGTGATGAATAATGTAGGAGAATTGAAAAAGAAGCCTTCTCCTTGAGTTTGGGGAAGAGTTGACCTCTAGAAAGAAGAAATTAGGGTTAGGGTTTTGAGAGAATTGAGTAGGAGAAGTGAAAAAGGTGGTAATGAGGAAGGAGAGGGAAGAGAAACCGAAAATATGGTGAGGGTTTCTCTTGGTCGGAGCAAATAATAGCCATTGGATCTAACATTTGTTCAACGGCTGAGACTGTTCCCGGTTCTGGAACAGTCAGGCCGAATTCGGCCCGAACTCTGGTAAGGGCAAAGTTCGGCCCGAATTTCGGATCCTGGTCACAGAACAGGAATCATGCAGAAATAAAAAAATGGTTAAGTAAGAAAGACCAATATAAGACAAGATTATAAATACAAGAAAGATCCAATAAGTAATAAATGAATAACGGATAGTGAGTTCGAAGCAGCAATATGAAGGTGAAAAATAGTATTTCAGCATGTGATAAATAAAAATGAACCGTATAATAAACAAGGAATTATATCATAATTCAATATTTTGAAGCTGCCATGGGTTAGCTGCAGGGGCCGAATCCTAGCTAGCGTGTAGTCCTGAGGACTAGTGCACCGTATCGCTTAGGCTTTTACGCCTTGTTGTCAGAAGGACCCTTTCGGCTTGTACCCATAGCAAGTTTATCATAAGAGAATCAAGATATACTTGATATTTATGCAGGTTTATTTTAATTTACAACAGCTTCATCTAAAATTCCAAGTTCACGACAAAGAAAATTGAAGCGCTCCTCGGATAATGGTTTTGTAAAGAAATCTGCTAACTGATGATCAGTGTCAATAAATTCTAAGTTAATCGTGCCATTTTGCTGATGATCACGCAAAAAGTGATGACGAATTTTAATGTGCTTCGTGCGTGAGTGACAAATGGGGTTCTTAGTAAGATTTATAGCACTAGTGTTGTCACAAAAGATTGGAATATGCATAAAAGATAAGTTATAGTTTAAGGGTTTGCTTCATCCACATAATTTGTGCACAACAACGTCCAGCTGCGATGTATTCAGCTTCTGTTGTGGATAGTACGACAGAATTCTGCTTCTTGCTAAACCAAGGGACCAAAGCTTTTTCTAATAAATAACACGTGCCGCTCATACTTTTACGGTCGACCTTGCATCCGGCGAAGTCAGCATCAGAGTAACCAATGAGGTCAAATAACGTTGACTTGGGATACCATAGGCCCACTGTAACCGTACCCTTAAGGTATCGAAAGATACACTTAACCGCGGTCATGTGTGATTTCTTAGGACTTGCTTGATATCTAGCACATACAAACACTAAACATAATATCAGGGCGACTAGCAGTAAGGTAGAGTAGACTGCCTATCATACCTCGATACTTACGTTGATCTACGGGTTTGCCGCTATTATCTGGTTCAAGTTTAGTTGAAGTAGCAATTGGAGTGCTGATTGGTTTGACGTTGTCAAGGTCGAATTTCTTCAGCATGTCCTTTGTATACTTCGACTGACAGATGAAGGTTCTATTTGACATTTGTTTGACTTGCAGCCCAAGAAAGTAGTTGAGCTCCCCCATCATGCTCATCTTAAACTCGGTCTGCATACACTTGGCAAAATCTTGACAAAGGGTTTCATCAGTAGAACCAAAAATAATATCATCTACGTATATTGTACTAAAAGAATAGTGTCTTTAAAAGATTTTATGAAAAGTGTGGTGTCAATTTTCCCTTTTGAAAAATCTTTCTCAAGCAAAAAATTGCTTAGCCGTTCATACCAAGCTCTAGGGGCTTGTTTGAGGCCATACAGCGCTTTCTTTAGCTTAAACACGTGGTCGGGAAATTTGTGATTTCAAAGCCAGGAGGTTGTTTCACATAAACTTTTCCTTAATAAATCCATTCAAGAAAGTACTTTTAACATCCATTTGAAATAATTTGAAATTTTGAAAGTTTGTAAATACACAAACATCCGAATGGATTCCAATCTAGCAACAGGAGCATACGTCTCATCGTAGTCGATACCTTCCTCTTGGTTGTATCCTTGGGCTACTAGACGAGCTTTGTTGCGTGTGAGTGAACCATCTTCATTCACTTTGTTTCTAAAACCCATTTAGTACCAATAATCGAGTGATTAGCCGGTCTAGGAACGAGTTCCCATACTTGGCTCCTCTCGAATTGGTTGAGTTCCTCTTGCATAGCAGAAATCCAAAATTCATCATTGAAAGCTTCTAAAATATTTTTCGGCTCAATTTGTGAAATAAAGGCAGTGCTAGCAATAGAGTCTCTTAATGATGATCTAGAAGTTACTCTACGTGAAACCTCACCGATCACAAAATTTTCTGGATGTGATGGCTTGAAAGAGAATTTCTTTGGCAAGCCCTCTAGAGAATTGGTTTCGGTTGTGGTATTCATTGGAGTAGAAGTTAATGGCTCAACATCATCATCAAGAGTAGCTGCTGCACTGTTATCTTCATCAAAAGTCACATTTGTAGACTCTTCCATAATTAATGAGCGTTTGTTAAAAACTCTATATCCCTTACTCTTGGCAGCATAGCCAAGAAAAATACCATCGTCAGCTTTGGCATCAAATTTGCCTAAGTTGTCTTTGGTGTTAAGGATAAAGCATCTACAACCAAAAACTCTAAAATAAGAAACATTTGGGGTTCTCCCAAACCAAAGCTCATAGGGTGTTTTCTTCGTAATAGGACGAATAAGTACCCTATTTAAAATATGGCATGCTGTACTGACAGCTTCAGTCGAAAAGTATTTCGGAAGTGAAAACTTGTTCAACATGACTCTAGCCATATCGCCAAGAGTCCTATTCTTCCGCTCCATAATACCATTTTGTTAAGGAGTTCTTGGACAAGAAAACTCATGATCAAAACCATTAGAATCACAAAACTTTTCAAAATTAGAATTTCGAATTTGCCTCCATGATCACTTCGGATTCGAGTAATCATGTAGCTTTTTCGTTTTGAACTTTTTTAACAAAAATCTTGAAAACCGAAATAGCATCACTCTTATTTGTAAGAAAGAAAACCCAAGTAAATCTTGAAAAGTCAACAACAATAACAAAGGCATAGAATTTTCCACCAAGACTGGCTACTCTACTAGGGCCAAATAAATCCATTTGGAGAAGTTGCAGGGGTCTAGTAGTACTTACAGAGTTAATAGAATGAAATGAGGACTTGGTTGCCTTATTCAATTCACATTCGGCACATATCGTGTCCTTTTTGAATGTGATATCGGGCAAGCCTCTAACTAGCTTCTTGGTCGATAGCCTGGATATAGTATCCATGTGGCATGACCAAGACGCTGGTGCCATAGTAATCGTTCATCTTTATGAGCATATAGGCATCTACCTGCATTGTTAGTATTTCCAGATAAATAGAAAATATAAATATTATCTCTCTTACCCCTTCAAAAGCGATGTCTCCCATTGACTTATCATAAATAAGGCATTTGTTTTGTCCAAAGTTAATGTCATATCCATGGTCAGCAGGATGACTAATGCTGAGCAGGTTATGCTTTAACTCGGTCACTAGGCAGACATCCTTTATTACGGGGGAGGAAGGATAACCAATATTACTATTACCTATAATATAACCTTTTAGGTTATTGTCGAAGGATACATATCATTCTCTCTTCATCGATAGTGATGCGAAAAGATTTGCGTCTCCCGTCATATGCCGCGAGCATCCACTATCGAGAATCCACTTACTTTAGTTGAGGAGGGAAGGTCTACCTACATCAAGAGTAGATGTGACCTTTGGTACCCAAGTTCTTGAGGGTCCTGAAGAGTTAGTTTTTGGAAACCATGCATATATTTTTATCTACTAATCTTCTAATTCTACATTATGGTGAAATGTGTCCATATAAACCATAATAAGTACATGTAGCATTCCTATTTATATTAGGAGCATGTTGGTGATGTCTATAAGTAGAGTGATGAGGAAAAGTATGATGATATGTAGAATTAGCATGGTGATGATGACTATATGTAGAGTGATGTGGAGTGGCATGGTGATATTGTCTATATTGAGTAGCATGGTGATGATGTCTATATGTAGAGTGATGGTGATGTGGTATTTGTGCAACATGATTATGATTGTATCTATGTGTAGCATGATGATTTTGTGACATATGATAATTATTCTACGTGCATGTGGTTTTGTCCTTTGTGAAAGTGTGTGTATATGTAAGCATGGTTACGTGTTGTAGGTGGATGACGTGGGCGACTAGTATGAAAAGTATCATGCTTTGTGTGTGTCTCTTGGATTTGAGGTTGATCAACCTGTTTTCCCAATTTAGTCTCTAGTTTCTTAGAGACAGCTTGCAGTTCAGTAATCTTAGCATTCAAACCATGCATCTTAGGAATAGAAATCTTGTGTCTACTCTTTTCTTCTGCAAGCTCCGTGTTAAGTGTTGTGATTTCTTGTGTTTGTTGTTCAATGCGTGCTTCGGCATCATGTAAGCTTATCTTAAGCTTAGATACCTCATCTGTGACATCCGTGGGTGAAGTGTCTCTAATGTTATCAAGTAATAGAGAAAGTCTTTGAATTTCGACTTCATGACTTTTGATTTTGTCCTTGGCATGTTTGTATTTACCAATGACCTTTTTGTGATCATTAAGTAAATCGGTGAAAGCATCGCCAAGTTCATCAAAAGTGAAGTCATCAAGAGTTTCGTTTGATACCTTGTTGGAAGTTGCCATTAGGCACATTAGCCGTATCTTGAGGAGAGTCCTTTTCTTCCTCGGAGTCACAAGCTTCGCTTCATGCCAAATGCTTGTGTTGGCATATTTCTTTGAGGAAGTCTTGTATGGCTTCTAACGGTTGCTTTTCTTTAAGTATAGACAATCTTTTCGGACATGTCTTGTCTTCTTGCAACCATAGCAGGTTGGCTCTTCTTCGTCGTCTTCTTGAGGTTCTTTCTTTCTTCGGTTGAAGCGAAGGAATTTTTTAAAGTTGCGGACGAGGAGAGCTTGATCGTCACCTTCCGATGTCGTCATCCGTCTCTCGGGGTCAGCCCTCCGTCGGTGAGCTTTGAGTATGATCCTTAGCCTTAGGAGCAGGCTCTTCGAAGTCCTTGAGGTCAAGCTCATGAGTCATTAGCTTTCCCATCAAGGTCTCCATGGACATGGTTGTGAGATCATTTCCTTCTATGATGGCTGTCACCATAGGGTTCAAATCTTTGGGAGTCTCCTAAGTAGCTTGCGAATCTTCTCGTGATTTGAATATTGTTTGCCGAGCAAAGACAGGGGGTTGATGATGTCGAGTAATCTTATGAACATTTGCGTAATCGTCTCATTTGGCTTCATCTTGAACGCCTCATATTCTTGAGTGAGACGGCTTATCTTTGATTCCTTGACTTGGGTGGTTCCTTCATGCGTCACCTCTAGAAGTCTCCATACTTCGTGAGATGTGGTGCATGTAGAGACCCTGTTGAACTCATTCCTGTGTATAGCACAGAATAAAGCATTAATAGCTCTCGCGTTTAGACTTGCCTGTTTCTTCTCTTCGTCAGAATATTTGTCATGTGATTTCTCAACGAGATCACCATTGACAACTATTCTGGCAGACTTTTTGTAACCGTTAGTGACGATAGTCCACAGGTCAAAGTCTAGCGACTTGAGATAAAAGCTCATCCTTGTTTTCCAATATGTGTAGTTAGTTTCATCAAATAGGGGAGGCCTATGAGTGGACTGCGCTTCACCATGATTGGAAATCAAGGATTGTGTGGTTTCCATGGATCAGCTCTAGGATGTTAGTCCTTGTTGAGAGAACAGAGCTCTGATACCAATTAAAAAATAGATGACAACTCTAGAGGGGGGTGAATAGAGTTTATAGCGATAATAGCCAATTAAAAATTTAAACTCTTTCACAAGAAAAACTAATCAGAGTAAATGCGGAAATAAATAAGGAGCAAGAAAGCATATACAAACACAGCCGATTTTAACCTGGTTTCCCTCGTGGAGGACAAGTCCAGGCCTAAGAACTCTAGCTCAGGATTAAATCCACTATTTGTGAAATAGTAGTTACACCCCGTGCCTTTTCTTCAGAAGAGCATGTCAACTTCTTACAAAGGATCGCAGTGGCGATGCTTGGAATTTTCCAAGCGACTTCTTGAACTCTTGCACAAGACTCCTAACAGAGAGATGCTGATCACTCGAGACTTAGGAAGCTTGTGGCTAGTAGATGAAGAAGGGTATGGCTTATATTGAGCTTTAGAGAGAAGAGAAGAGAAGATGGGATGAATCAAAATGAGAGAATTCTTGGCCTATTTATAGGGTTTTAGCAGGCAGAATTCGGCCAAAATTCTGGTAGGAATTTTAAAAAATTTGGCCGTTGGACAACTAGCAACCAGCCAACCCTAAAAATTAGGGTACTGATTTTTAGGGGACAGAGTTCGGCCCGAACTCTGTGTGGAGGCAGAGTTCGGCCCGAACTCTGTCTCCAGAGCACAGAATGGGTCTTAAGGTCCAATGGGCTTATTTTGGATGTAGAGCTTTATGGATTTTGGATAGGTTATAGGTCAAGTCTCAAGAGCTCAGCACCACTCAGCTTACAACAGTCTAGACTCAAAATAAAAGTACAGACTCAAAAATGACTTGCATTTTGCAAAAACAGAGCCGTCGTCTGGCTTGAGCTGGATGTAGTCGTGTGTCGTATTGAATTATTACAAGTATTATTTAGTCAATGTTATCAATATTTGGTTGACTGTGACTTTGTGTCAATATGACTCTGACATGATGCGTGTGCATAGGAAAACGAAGAAAATCTTTTTACAGCCGCCACAATCTACCAAATTCCAAAGCTCCCCATGCGGCCGTTACTCTCATACGGCTCGTCTTCATGGGGGCCGTCTTCATGGGGGCCGTCTTCATGCGGCTCACGTCCTGAGAAGCCACCCTATGCGGTCAGTATTCTCATACGACTCCCCAAACGGCCATAATTTTGGCAGTCCTAGTAGTATTGAGGACTGCCAGGAATTATGACAGTCTTGAAAGGACCTTGCTATACAACAGGATTGCCATAATTTCTGGCAGTCCTATAAGTATTGAGGACTGCCAGGAATTGTGGCAGTCCTAAAAAGACTTACTGTACAGCAAGTATATTTTAGGACTACTACAATTTCTGGCAGTCCCAAAATTAAAATGGCCGAATGCAAAAACATATGTTAGGATTTATTTTCATCTTGATAATATAGTGAAATATACATTTTAGGGTTTATTTTCATGCATTTTTTGTGAGAAAGAATAAAATGAACATGTTAGGGTTTATTTTATGTATTATTTGTGAGGAATCAAAATGATAAAAATAAAAATTGTGGAGAAGAAAACTAGGATTTTGATTGAAATGATGGAGAAGAAAAGTAGGGTTTAGAGGGAAATGGTGAAGAAGAAGATGAAGAAGAAGATATATAGTTTGAGGAGTGGGAAATGGTGAGAGAAGAAGAAGAAGAAGAAGAAGGAGGAGAAGAAGAAGAAAGTTAGGGTTTTGGAAGAGAGAGTGAAATTTGCAAATGAGAGTAAAATTTGGGGTTTGGGGGGGAGGGTATGGGTTGGACAGCCCCATGAATAGAAAAATAGGATAGCCCGAGTAATTTTTCCTCAAACATGGGCTAGCCCTGATCAACTTTTGATGTGCCCTTATAAATAGTCTTGATTAATGTTTATTTGCTTATGGTCTGCATCTTCCTTTTTTTGTCCAAAGAGTCCTGGGTTCGTTCTCGATTGGACCGGATTGCCTTACAAGATTTTGATAGGATCAAATTTTAGTCACCGGTCTCTCACGACGTGGTTACTTTAGAATAAAGCTATATTTATTTTACTATTTTTTCAAACTCCAATTTTAAGAACGCTCGTTGGACTAGCATTTAAAAAATGCCTATTTGAGTTGCAAACTAAATGAATATTTGACCTCAACTACAATCCAAACGGAGTCATATATGAAAACGTAACTATAATCCAATCTAATCCAAACCGGTTTCAACTAGCCTTAATTTCTAAATTTGACCAAAAATAACTTTGCCAGTAACAAGTAAATCCCATGTGGAAATATAAGGTTGAGAGTTTTCCTTGAAGATACAATTTAGTATAGAGAATTGCGAACAAATGAAGTATAACGTGCGTCATCAAAGCGACACTTTGCCTCAAAATAGTAAAATAAATTTTCAAAGGAGTCCAGGGTTTCGTTCTATATTGGACTAATTGCCTCAAAGATTTGATAGCGCTCAAATTTTATTCACAAGTCTTACGATTTACTCTCAGGACTAGTTTGGATTGTAGCTATATTTAATTCTTTTCTCCTTCAAACACCAATTTTAAGAATGCTCGTTGGACTAATATTTAGTAATTTCTACTTGAATTGCGAAATGAGTGAAATATTTGACCTCAACTATAGTACATATGGAGTTAAAGATGAAGCATAACTACAATATAATCCAATCCAACCTGGTCTCAACTGGCCACAGTTCCTAAATTTGACGGCAAAATAACTTCTCCAATAACAAATAAATTCTTAGTGGAAATGAAAAGATGAGAGTTTTTCTCAAAGATATTTTTTTAGAAAATTGCAAACGTTTGAGGTAAAAAATGCCCCATCAAAGTGCCACATTATCTTATACTAGTCAAACAAAAATTCCAAAGAAGTAGATGGTTTCGTTCTCAATTAGACCAATTGCCTCAAAGATTTGATAGGGTCAAATTTTAGTCACGAGTCTCACGATTTATTCTCGAGATTAGTTTGGATTGTAGTTGTAACCCCTGTTCTCCTATAAATAAAATTTGTAGTTCAATTTTTAGATTCTAAATTCTAATATCAATTACATTGATTATTAAAAAAATAGGATCAAATACTAATTAACAAATGGTAAAGAGTGAATGACAATTTAGTAATTAAATTAATAATGAAGGCTTAATTAGCATAGCTAATTAGGACATGGCCAATTAATTAAAGGAAAGAAGGTTCTAGAATTTGTTGGTTATAACCACCTAACTAACTTTCTAACTACCTAATTTAGGCATGTGTTTAATATTTTTTGTAATTAAAATATTTCTTTTACAATATTTTATTTGTCCCTAAACCCCTATAAATAGGGTCAAGCTTACACTTAAATAGCCATTCAAATTATAGCCCAAAGCCTATGCAAGAAATAACCAAACCCCTTTTCTCCCTGTATCCTGATACGATTATGTCTAGTGTCCATTCCTCATGTCCACTCAAATATCATGTCGTGTCCATCCGCGTCGACCTAGGGCCAAACCTTGTTGTGTCCATACCAGTTTCCTTGATATCCGACACAGAACATCCACAGTAAATTCTAGCGTCCGACATGACATCTTCTAAGAAAACCCCCAAAAATCAAACTAATACATTAACCCTACCATGTCCAAACTCTAGACATCATCAAAAGGAGCTCTACCTCTCTTGCAATCAGTGCTCCATTACGCTCGAGTCCAGATCCAGCCTTCCCAAGCTATGCCACCTCCCTAATCTGCTCGGTCTCCTTCCCTAATAATCCATCGCTCTATATCCCCGTTGAGCACAATGCTCGTCGACGAACCTTACGAGCTTTGATGAGGCCTCTGGTTGCATCCACCGTTGCTCCTTCGAGCTTCCTCCTTCAATACTTTCGGTGACACACCTACCCATCAATCACATCTGGTTTCCTATGGCTGCCCATTCCTCCGGTGATGCGAACGGTTAGATCTCGTGGCCACCCATTCCTCCGACGACCCGATCAAGTGGTCCATCGCACATATTGGAGCTCCCAAAGCAGTTATCATCTAACCTTGACCTTTGATAAGCCTTCAATATCGTACCTCGTCTTTCGATGTCGATCTTGTCGCCTCAGCAGAGCCGATGCCTCTTTCCTCCGTTTTATCCCCAATAGCACCTCTTTCATACCCGAACATCGTCCATCACAGCCTTCTACCGATGACTTGTTGGATTATCAGTTTCGATAACCACATCTTAGTTCCGACTGCATCGCCTACTCTAGTGAGCAGAGATCGCAACATCCTTGAATGCCTGCAGCACCTGTAGAAGCACAAAAATCTTCTGGCCCACTTAGCCTGAACCACATCAGATCAGGCAATTGAAGGCGCAACAGACTCCTTGTGCAACCCAGAGAATTCCAGTGGCTTCCCAAACGATCCCTTCATTATCCACCAAGTTTGACAACATTTGGTGTCCCAAGTCAATTCGTACCCTGTGTAAGTACAGTGCCTACATCACCCTTGCCACCTCCTTATCAGTCAACGAGTACATCACATGTGGCCGATCTCCCATGCGATTGATCTTCCATTCGATAAAGTGCTTCCTGCGGATTCATTCCCAAAAGCTTCCGTACAGCCAAGATATCATGAGACAGAGCTTTCCGGAAGGCCATTCACCTGATTAAGTCTCCACACCACTGTGTTCCAGAAGGAAGACGGTTCATGCCAGGTGTCGCACGAATCGTATCCCACAATCAACGACTAAAAGGTTAAATTTTATATATGGCGTGTGCATTATAACCACCCATTCAAATGAGAGATCCTTTCCAAATCATGGTATGTGTCACGTGTCAATGTGATCGGCTACCTGATTTAAATCTCATGTTTATGGCGTGTGCATTATAACCGCCCCATTCAAATGACATATTATCCTAATATAGGCTACGTGTCATTCCTGATAGAGCCATACAATCAATAGCCATAACTAATGTCTGTTACAGCTCAGGATCCTTAACTACATCTTTAGAACCTTTACAAAAAATTCTATCCAATCAGTGCCACATGTCAGTATGATCGAACCTTGCTGTTAATCAGCTAAATCAAAATAGCTGTAAAAAACGAGATTGTGGATACCCCACAGATGGGTCCACCTCATCACTGCCTCATGTATAGTCTGCCTGTTGAAGATGACTATAAATAGAGGCACATGGCTTCTAAACAAGACACTAGAAGATACCCTCAAAGATACTAGGAAATACCCTCAGAGCACACAGAAGACCATTAGCAGGACACACCACGTAAAACATATCAAAAAGGCCACTACCCTTCAATCATCAACGGAGTAAAGGAGTTACTACAGTTACTCGATCTCCACCATCACTATTTTCTATTTTTTATACTTATCGTAGAAAACCCTTGTTGTTAGGGTTTTGTTGTACTTTTCCGTTGCAATCCGGCAAAGGCAAAAGTTTGTTTAGTTTTTCTCCCTTTTACTCTTGCGATGGCAATAAATCTGGCGACTCTGGTTGGGACTGTCTTCTCTTTTAACTATAAGGATGTGATGCAATCAGACACGACGATGCTGGAATCCTCCTAAAAAATATTGATCATCCGTTTCGACTAACAAGCCTTTGAAGATATGCTCTTTAGGGATTCAATTCCTTCCCCTAGGCTGACAATGCCTAGGAAACTCGTAATATTTGGGTGGCCAAGGCCATTGTGCCACCCCGAACGACTGCAGGCATTCAATCCCGCTTTCGTTGATGAAGTCTGCATCCGTCTATTGTGTGTCCTTCTCCAGTTTCTATAAATGGGAAAGACAAGGCCCGATGCCTTGGTCCCCCCCAAAAAATAATACGATGCTCGGGACCTAGGGGCTCAGGCTCCTAAAAGGCCCTCACAGTCTCTCATTTCTAGGAAGACCAGAGCTGTCTCCCAGCCTAAGTCAAGCAGAAGACACGGAGATGTACCACTCGCTCATGCGTCTGACACGCCCGGCTGCATGCAGAGGATGTAAACGTAAAATTTTCTTCAGCAGACCTACGTGATGTAATAAATCACAAATATAGGTCAAGAGAAGTAGAGGCTACGCATGATGGGTCCTCTCCAGAACCTTGTACAAGTATTACTTTCAACTATTGCTGCGTTCGCGTAGCAGTTCATGCAAATAAGCAATCTGTGTTTTAGCGGCTACAATCGAAGAAAGGAGGAATTGCCCTATGCCTCATGCCAATCCGCCCAAAAAATTCCTTCTCTCATGTAAGGCACGAAGGCTGGTACATCCCCTTCTTGTCTCGACTAATACGTTGAGACATCCACCTAGGACATCTCGTCTAGCTGCATCTACAGAAGAGGCATTCCTAGGGACCTGATCAAGGTCAAAGCCTTTCTTACAAGAAGTCGCACCACAGTTTGGGGGTACCTCGACGATTCTACATTCTAGGGTACCAATCCCATAAAAGCCAACCATAAAACTGGGGGAAGTTTACAACAAGTCTATGTTGTCACAGCAGATGAGGGTGGCCATCCCTTGAAATTAGAAGACGACACAACCATGCGCGCCTAACCCGACGACTATGAAACTCAGGGATCAGGATCAGAAAATGATGAGTCCATGACCCCGTCAATTTTTACCATAAAAAAGTCTACATGTCTGCCATTGACGAAGTAATGGTTGGATAGACTAGGTTAGGTGAAACCTATCTGCACAATAACGGCCCAACCTAGGGAGATACTATCCTTCCAGATCCACCAATCGCTGCTGCAACACCAGAGGTGGCTCCGTCTAAACCTTTTCCGAAGGACAAAAGCAAGTAAAAAGAGTCACTTTAATAAGCCTCTAAGGATAGCTCTGCGCCGAGGCTCGATATGCGCTATAATTTTGATATTCCAGCTCATTTTGTCAATACACGGCGACGGCTGTCAATCTTTGAGCTTCTCTGTCTCTCCAAAGTGACCCAGAATGCCCGGAGTGAGGCACTCTAACATTCCGACTCCTACATAAAGCAAATCAAGCAGCAGTAGAGAACTCTGCCGCATGTCCCTATTGCCACAGTGTGATGGACAATATAAAATATCATATTATCTCAGCAAGATATGCTGTTAAAAAATAATAGGAACCCTGACCCCTGTACTATACAGGATATGTTGGAGCGATCAAGGTTGACCGGATGCACATTGACCTAGGATCTTCCATCAGCATTATCCCTCGAAGTCTGCTCACAAACTTAGAAATTCATGCATCGATTGTCGGCTACAACTACTACCATCAATGGCTTCAATACCGGAAAGAGTTACCCTCTTGGCAAAATTCGTCTGTAATGCCAAATAGGCAACCTGAAGATGGAGACCACCTGCTACGTCATCGACACAGATGTATCCTACAACGTCCTCCTAAGACGACCATAGATACATGAATGAATGATTGTACCATTAACTTTTAACTAATGGCTGAAGTATGTCGACGGTGATAGTTTCATCAAGACAGAATTTGTTGATGCCGAACCCTTCAAAGGGATTGAGGCACACTATGCCAACTCCCCCTTTTAACTACCAATACACCAGGAGGAGTCTCAAAGCTTCGATGCCATGATGAAACGGAAGATTATCTTGTTGATAAGGAGCCTCTAAGGATTCGTGTCAAGTGACGTTACCAGACATCCCCGCTCCTCTTGTCGTCAAGATCCGTAAGAAGGTTGCTTAGCCTATTGTGGTTAATCTCCATAAAACACCACATATGGTACTTAGGCCTCCAACCAATGAAGACAACGGAGCCTCTAGTGATAAAGCTTCGACGGCCCAATAAGAAAGTCCCCATTGGCGACTGTCATACCCCAGACCCAAAATACGTAGGATTAGGATATGACAACATGACAGCTACGTATTTAACTAGACTAGTCCGATTCAAATATGTATAAGCTATGTAATTCAGAACAAGTGCCCATGTAATGATAATAACATTATCCACAACACTAGCTATACTATGAAATATGAAAAAAACTAGATAAGAATAGATAAGAAGGCATCTACTAATATACCTGAAGATCCCGAAGACGTATCTCCCATTATGCCTATGTCAGATCTCAGCAATAACTTGGAAGAAAACCAACAATAACCTGGAGAGATCACCAGGTCCTCAAAGGAACGTAGCAAGATACATAATATACATGTCTGCTATAACTGTAAATGATATACGAGGAAAAACAAGAAAAACAACTACTAGAACAAGAATAAAAATAATATATAAGAAACTTTGTTGATAATGACATGTCATAAGGAAAGTAATACTAAGTATGGCTACAAATAAATTGAATGATCGTAGTCCTAAGCGGTACTCCTAGTCCAATAGCTAGTAGTCCTGCTTGGTGCTCCCTAACTATAGTAAGTCTCTATCGTAACCCTTAGGGGGACCCTCGATGTAGTGCCCCGCTCCGCGAAGGCACTAGATGAACAAAAAAATCGGATTTGTTGGATCTGGAACAAAAGATGATTGATCTGGGTGAGTTGACAAGGACTATACTTTCTGATTCTTTCACCTAGCAAGAATCTGTGTTTTTGGATGAATGCTTTGGTTAATAATAAGATGGTATTCGCTGATAATGTTAGTACATCGAATCATTATGCTTGTAAGAGAATGTACATGTTACCATGCTAAATAAGATAATATGATGCCATGCTAAAGTTAGAATATTGCTTCAATTGATAAGCCTAGTCATGCTTAATAAGAAGAGATTGACCCGTATAATATCGATAAGATAAGAATATGTTTAATGATACCAAGATGCTATTTTGTTTACTTAAGTAGAATTGTTCACATGTTCCTTATCGTATGCTAAAATGATCAATCGTATGGAAAGCACTTGTTGCTTGAAAGAATGGATATGTAACAGAAAAATGATGAAAATGTCTGCTTATCGATAAACTATGCATCATAGTTTTATAAGATCGATTGCATTAATGCATAGGTCTGGACTACTTGTGCACAAAGTATAGTCTCTCGACTGGTTCCTGGGCACTGGGAACCACTCGTCCATATGGAGGGACTGGGCATCCTGAGGTAAAAGAGACCTCACAATTAGGGGGCCGTCATATAGATAGGTGTCGATTAGTGAAGAGTTGAACCCTGAGCTGCTAGTATGTGTATGCATTAGTGCAGAGCTGAACCTTGAGTCACAGCTGCTGGTGTATGCATGTATTAGTGTAAAGATGATCCTTGAGTCACAACTGCTAATCGATGAGCATGCATCGATAAAGATTGTTTTCAGCCTAACAATACAGAGACGAACATGGAACATTTTATACAGACATTCAGTTTATTTCTAATCCTTGTCTTGCATGGATGAACTGTCGGCTATGGTAAGAATCACTGAAAAGTAACTTATGTGTTGCTTATGTTTTCTGATCCTGAATTGCTCATAGAGAATAATCTGTACAAAAAAAAATGTTATATCCCGTAATAAAGAAGTGAAATGATACTGTGCTTCGAATTGACTCTAAGAAATGCTGGAACTAGTTGAAATGATTATGGCTCATGAAACATGATGTGTGCTTCACATGAAATGAGTACTTATCATGCGTGAATAGAATGGTCCTTTGATTGTCTGAAATGAATTGAGATGAATTGTGGCTTTTCGAAAGTGTTTTAAGAATGATGTAATATGATCCTGTACTGAAATGAACATAGGTAAAAGATAGAAAGATCATAAATAATGCAATGTTTTCTCACATGAATACTTAGTGATCGTTTCAGACGGTGTACCCTTTATTCTATCACTAGTACGTTAATGTACTAACCTACCACCAGTTTGCACGCAGGTGCAAGATGCATCGAGATGGATAGTCCGAAGCGATAGCTAGAGCCTCATCCTTGAAGGCCAGAAATCAGAAGATAAATATGCAAAAGAGATGGTTTTCTATATAAAGGGATGTAACGTGTAGAACAAGATCATTGTAAATTATATATTTTAAGAGAGATTGTAAGCCAAGTTTGGCATGTATCTGAGAGACAACGAGAGCTTTGTAATCAGTTCAAAATATATCAATAAAGAGAATTATTTCAGCTATTATTGTGTACAATTTATATTCTAAAATGTGTTTACTGCTTCAATTTTTGTATTATTGTTTCGCTGCGCTATTGTCTACCATGTCTATCTTGTTATTATACAGGTCCTGGTATTGTGCATGCTGTAGAACCCTAGGGGGGGTGAATAGGGAAATAAAATAATTTAACCACAGAAGCAATATTCGTCAAATAAAAAGAGAGAGTAAGAAGATCAAACACAAGATATATCCTGGTATCCTCGCTAGAGGCAATCCAGTCCCGGAACTCTCTCGGCTTAAATCTACTATTTAATAAAATAGTACACACGAGTTTGGATCTGAAGAACTCGCCAACTTCAACACGAGTTTGGATCCGAAGAACTCGCCAACTTTAACACACGAGATTTCTTACGAAGGCTCGCCAACTTCAAAGGAAAAGGAAAAGAACTTGTTGATCTTCTAACACGTGAAGATCGAAATGTACAACTCTTGAATACTCTAGCACTTTGGGAATGGATGACAATTAAAAGCTTGGTAGAGTATT
The DNA here is from genome assembly GCA_029216955.1 of Iris pallida. Classification (NCBI taxonomy): domain Eukaryota; kingdom Viridiplantae; phylum Streptophyta; class Magnoliopsida; order Asparagales; family Iridaceae; genus Iris; species Iris pallida. The sequence goes on along the minus strand of JANAVB010019076.1, from coordinate 18,709 downwards.
AATGGTGGAGCTCTTGGTTGTTTGGAAAATTTATGGCTTGAGTGGATAAGCCTTCAAGAGTGAGAAGGCTTCCATTTATAAAGAAACCAAGAGTTGGTAGCATTCAATGCTCCTGTATACAGCCTGATCGGTATACCGTCGGTATGGACCGGCATGCCGTCGGTAAGCTGGTCTGAACAGTAACAGTCATAATTATATCCGTTGGGAGCATTTAATGCTAGCAATTAATGCTAGTGTTCGTCATTTAAAAATCAAATTTCGAAAACCGGTATACCGTCGGTATGCCACGGTATGCCGTCGGTATACCGATTGTTCGTCACAGAATATTTTGTGATAAACAAAATGGTATACCATTGTTATGCCATAGTATACCGTCGGTATGCCAATGTTTGTCACAGAACATTTTTATGGCTCACAAAACGGTATACCGCCGGTATGCCGAAGTATACCGTCGGTATGCCGATAATTCTCACAGAACGTTTTTGAGGCAAACAAAATGGTATACCGCCGATATGTCGGAGCATACCGTCGGTATGCCGACATTTGACACAGAATATTTTGTGGTCCACAAAACGGTATACCGCCGGTATGCCGGAGCATACCGTCGGTATGCCGTTATTTAAGATATTAATTTTTGACTGAAGAATTAGAAAGCTTTTAGTTTTGTCATCCAACCTTAAGTGTTTACAGAAAGACCTAGACCTTGTACAGACTCAAAATCTTGAAGTGTTGAGAGCCGTCTTTTCAAGGAACGTCGGTCTTTGCTTCAGTCTTCAAGGCTATGATTGCTATTCTTGAATGGACAGACTTTATGTAGTAGACCTTCTGAAATGATATCAATCTGAAAACAGAGAAAACTAAACTACGAAGATGCTGTTAATATTATCAAAATAAAATGTGCTAATAATCTCTCCCATTTTGATAATTGACAAAATAGAGAGATAACATCTTCAGGGAGTGACTCCCCCGTAGGTAGACAACTCCCCCTCAATACGTTTTCTTCTCCTTTGTCATTTAGTCAAAGATGGAAAATAAAACAAATATAGCATTTAATAGGGAACAATATCATAGACAAAAGCATGCATTTATAGATAAAAGTTGTGAATTGGGTACATGCTTGACAATTCATAAAACACTACATAAGATCTGATAAAAACTCTCCTCTATGAGAGCTAGCAGGATAATAAAAAAACAAATAAATTAAACTACCGATCACACCTCGATACTTATGAATGTCGACCGATGTGCCATTTTCATCATTATCAATCTTTGTTGTTGTTGCCATAGGAGTCCTCATTGATTTGAATGAGTCGAGTTCGAAACGCTTGAGGAGATCCTTTGTATATTTTGCTTGATTGATAAAGGTTCCTTTGGGTCCTTATTTGATTTGTAAGCCCAAAAAGAATGATAGTTCACCCATCATGCTCATTTCAAATTTATCCTGCATTACTTTAGCAAATTCTACACAAAGTGTATTGTTAGTAGAACCAAAAATAATGTCGTCGACATAAATTTGAACCATAGAAGAGTGCCGTTAAGGGATTTGATGAAAAGTGTCATATCGACTTTGCCCTTAGAGAAATTATGTGAAATAAGAAAAGAACTAAGGCACTCATACCAAGCACGAGGAGCTTGTTTGAGGCCATAAAGGGCTTTGTGTAGTTTGAAAACATGATAAGAAAATTAAAAATCTTCAAAGCCAGGAGGTTGTTTAACATAAACTTCCTCTTTAATAATACCATTTAGAAAAGTACTTTTAACATCCATTTGAAAGAGTCTGAAATCATTAAAGCAAGCAAAAGCACATAGCATATGAATGGATTCAAGACGAGCAACCGGAGCATAGGTTTCGTAGTCAATGCCTTTCTCTTGGTTATAGCCTTGAGCAACCAATCAGGCTTTGTTACGAGTCACTAACCCATCTTCATTAAGTTTATTTTGAAACACCCATTTAGTTCCAATAATGGGGTGGTTGCTAGGTTTAGGGACAAATTCCCAAACCTTGTTTCGCTCAAATTGATTTAGCTCTTCTTGCATCGCTATCATCCAAAATTCATCATGAAAAATATCATTAATATTTTTAGGCTCTATTTGAGAAATAAAAGCCATATTTGCACAAAGATCACGAGTGGAGGATCTTGTACTTACACAAGAAGAAGGATCTCCAATGATAAGCTCCTTAGGATGATTAGGGACAAATCTCCATTCCTTTGGGAGATCCTCTTGAGGAGGCTCAAGTGGTGAAAAATCTTTTGTTGGAGGGGTCACAATTTTATTGTTAGATGAAGAAGGACTAGGATCTCCAATAGAAGTATTCTCTAAACCAAATGAGATGTCATCAATATCATCGGATGAGGAGGATGTAGAAGAGTTAAGTTCATCAGAAGAGACATTAATTGACTCTTCGACGATAAGACTTCTTTTATTAAAAACAACCTTTACTATGTATTGAGTAGCCAAGGAAAATACATTCATAGGCTTTTTCTTCAAACTTGTCTAGGTTATCCTTGGTATTCAAAATAAAACATTTACATCCAAAAACTTTAAAGTATTCAATAGAGGGAATTTTGTCAAACCAAAGCTCATAAGGAGTCTTTTTAGAAATAGGTCTAATCAAGACCCTATTTATAACATGACATACCGTGTTAACGTCTTCCGTCCAAAAGTATTGGGAGAGCTTATATTGGTTTAACATAACCTGGACCATATCGCCAAGGGTTCTATTCTTTCTCTCCACAACACCATTTTGTTGAGGAGTTCGAGGACAAGCAAAATCATGACCAAAACCATTCTTTTTCACAAATCTTTTAAAATCGGTATTGTCAAATTCTCCTCCATGATCACTTCTAATCTTGTTAATAGAAAAACTTTTCTTATTTTGAACACGTTTACAAAAAGCAACAAATTCATGAAAAGTATCACTTTTACAATCAAGAAAAATAACCCAAGTAAATCTCGAAAAATCATCAACCAAAACGAAAGCATAAAGCTTGCCTCCAAGACTAGCTACTCTACTAAGACCAAAAAGATCCATATGAATAAGTTGAAGTGGTCTAGTGGTACTCACAGAGTTGATGGATTTGAAGGATGACTTGGTCAACTTTTTTCTTGCATTCTTCACACACCATATTCTTTTTGAAAGGGATACTTGGGAGTCCTTTTATAAGCTTCTTGGTTGCAAGACGAGAAATGGTATCCATGTTGGCGTATCCGAGCCTCATGTGCCAAATCCAACTATCATCGTTCTTTGCAACTAGGCACCTGTCATTGTTAGTACGTTCGACAAGATATAAAACATAGATATTATTTTCTCTAATGCCTTCATAAACAATAGATCTATTAGAGCTATCGGTAATGAAGCATTTGAGTTTAACAAACTTAATATCATAACCATTATCGGTAAGATGACTAATACTAAGAAGATTGTGTTTGAGATTTGTAACAAGACACACATTCTTAATACAAGGAAAATGAGGGGAACCGATATTACCATTTCCTATAATGTGACCTTTAAGATTGTTACCAAAGGAGACGTGTCCTTCCTTCTTCATCGATAGTATTGTAAATAATGAAGCATCCCCGGTCATGTGCCGTGAACAACCGCTATCGAGAATCCACTTGCGTCTAGCATGAGAAAGATTCTTCACCTACAACATAAGTTGAAGATGAACATTTTGGTACCCATGATCGTTTGGGTCCTTGAGTGTGTCTTAGGAACCCATTTATAAACTTTCATATCAATTTGTTTCCTTGTATGACGATAATTGAAAGTATGTCCAAGCAAGCCACAATAGTTGCACATCATAGAAGATTTAGAAGAAAACGTGTGAGTATTATGCACATGTGAAGCTCTAGTGCGAGGAGTTCTATTATTAGTGTTATGATGATGATAATAGAATGCATGATGCATAGTGTTCTTCTTAACAATAGTCCTTTTCTTGTGTTAGAATAGGACTTGTGTGTAGTGTTCTAGTTCATATAAGAAGTATGAATATCATTGTGATGAGTGTGGGGGTGTCTTGGAGTATGTGTGTGAGTAGTGTTCTTATTACCTAGTTTCTTACTCTGTACAAGAAGATCATTATACTTAGTAGAAGCATCATATTCTCTTCTATTAGCATCTTGAACTTTATGCATAGCAAAATCATAAGCCCTTCTGAGGGATTGAATCTCATCATCCTTTTTCTTGATGGTGATAAGGGATTCTTGAAACTTGAGTCGCAAAGACCCTATCTCATCCGTGTCAAAAGCGGGAGATTTTTCTTTTACATCAATAATGATGCTTGAGAGTCTCTCTACTTCAAGTTGAAGAGCATCAACCTCTTTTAGAGATTATATTTATTCCTAACACCTTTGTGTTCTTTATGTAGTTCAAGGATAGCATTCTCCAAGTCATCATAAGTAAGAGCATTTAAAGAAAGATCATCGATTACCTCATCGGTTGCCATGAGACAAACGTTTGCAATGTGATTGCAATCTTTGTTGTTGTCCGAATCACTAGCATCGCTCTCACACCAAATACTGGTGTTGGCAAATTTTCTGGAGGAGGAGCTTCCTTTGCTAGGCTTCTCGAACTTACTAGAGTCTTTTCTTGTCATTGGACAATCTCTCTTGATGTGTCCAGTTCTTCTACATTGATAGCACGCCGAATCTTCATCGTTGTCCCGTCTGAAATAGTTGGCTTTGTTGAACTTAAGGAACTTTCAGAAGTGCTTAGCTGTGAGAGCTATTTCTTTATCATCATGACTCGTTGTCATCGGAGCTATCCTTTGAGTAGGACTTTGTAACTTTGAGAGCCAGAGACTTCTCCTTCTCTTTGGCCTTCTCCTTCTCTTTCTCTTGCATGGAAGATTTCTCTTGATCTTTCATGTCAATTTCATGAGTCATAAGCTTCCCCATGAGGGTCTCAAGGTTCATGACTGTCAGGTCGTTCCTTCAATGATGGCGGTAGCTTTAGGACTCCATCCTTTTGTCAATCCTCTAAGAATTTTCTTGATCTTTTCATGAGCAGGATATTTCTTACCAAGAGACGAAAGAGGATTAATAATATCACCAAAATGAGTAAACATGCAAGTAATGGACTCATCTTGTTTCATCTTAAAGGACTCATATTTTTGTGTGAGTCTACTAATCTTGGATTCCTTTACTTGTGCTGTTCCCTCGTGTGTGACTTCAAGCAACTTCCAAATATCATTGGAAGTCTTGCAAGTAGAGATTCTATTGAATTCACTACTATCGAGAGCACAGTAAAGAGCGTTCATAGCTTTTGCATCTCGACTGGCAAGCTTCTTGACATTTCATTGAGTTTGTCCTTAAGGGTGTCAGATACAACATCCTCAATAACTCCGGAAGGAGTAGGGAGACCATTTATCACACAATCCCATAAATCAAAATCTATGGACTTGAGATAAATGCTCACCCTAATCTTCCAATAGTTATAGTTGGTTCCATCAAATAGAGGAGGCCTATTTGTGGAGTGTCCCTCATTGTGAAAAGTGTTGATACTAGGGTTAGTGGCCATTGATCACTCTAAGGGTGTAAAACCAAATCAAGAGAACAAAGCTCTGATACCAATTGTAGAACCCTAGAGGGGGTAAATAGGAAATAAAATAATTTAACCATAAGAAGCAATATTTGTCAAATAAAAAGAGAGAGTAAGAAGATCAAACACAAGATGTATTCTGGTATCCTTGCTAGAGGCAATCCAGTCCCAGAACTCTCTCCGGCTTAAATTCCCTATTTAATAAAATAGTACACACCAGTTTGGATCCGAAGAACTTGCCAACTTCAATACGAGTTTGGATCCGAAGAACTCGCCAACTTCAACACACGAGTTTTCTTACGAAGGCTCGCCAACTTCAAAGAAAAAGGAAGGAACTTGTTGATCTTCTAACACGTGAAGATCGAAATGTACAACTCTTGAATACTCTAGCACTTTGGGAATGGATGACAATTAAAAGCTTGGTAGAGTATTAATGGTGGAGCTCTTGGTTGTTTGGAAAATTTATGGCTTGAGTGGATAAGCCTTCAAGAGTGAGAAGGCTTCCATTTATAAAGAAACTAAGAGTAGGTAGCATTCAATGCTCCTGGATACAACCTGACCGGTATACCGTCGGTATGGACCGGCATGCCGGTCTGAACAGTAACAATCATAATTATATCCGTTGGGAGCATTTAATGCTAGCAATTAATGCTAGTGTTCGCTATTCAAAAATCAAATTTCGACAACCGGTATACCGTCGGCATGCCACGGTATGCCGTCGGTATACCGATTGTTCGTCACAGAACATTTTGTGATAAATAAAATGGTATATTGTTGGTATGCCGTAGTATACCGTCGGTATGTCGATATTTGACACAGAACATTTTTATGGCTCACAAAATGGTATACCGTCGATATGTCGGAGTATACCGTCGGTATGCCGACAATTCTCACAGAACATTTTTGAGGCAAACAAAACGGTATACCGCCGGTATGCCGGAGCATTCTGTCGATATGTCGACATTTGACACAGAACATTTTGTGGTCCACAAAACGTATACCGTCGGTATACGGAGCATACCGTCGGTATGCCATTCTTTAAGATATTGATTTTTGACTGAAGAATTAGAAAGCTTTTAGTTTTGTCATCCAATCTTAAGTGTTTACAGAAAGACCTAGACCTTGTACAAACTCGAAATCTTGAAGTGTTGAGAGCCGTCTTTTCAAGGAACGTCGGTCTTTGCTTCAGTCTTCAAGGCTATGATTGCTATTCTTGAATGGAGAAACTTTATGTAGTAGAGCTTCTAAAATAATATCAATCTGAAAACAGAAAAAACTAAACTACGAAGATGCTGTTAATATTATCAAAATAAAATGTGCTAACACATGCAACTTATGCTTACACGACATCACGTCCAAGGGAGAATGATCGATTTCGCAGATACCAAACGAGGACGAACGATCCTGTAGGATAGTCAAGAGTGGTCAAGTAGCCAATTCTAGTATCAGTCAAGGGTCAAGTCAAGTAATATGGAACACATGATCAAGTCAAGTCACTCAAGTAACAACATTATTAAAGTCGTGTAGAAAATATAAAACAACTAATGATAAAATCAAGTGATAACAAGTACAAGACATAGAAATAAGTCATGATAAGGTTGCAGGTACATAATAGAAAATGAGACATGAACAAACAAGAATAATAGGAAAATACATGTAAACAACTATACGAAGTTGGCAAGGTATACTTGCCAGGAGTTTTGTTCAATATGTGCTAAGTCTGCGGTACCAAAGCCTAACCAAACTATTCATGAGCCAACGAATCATACTCCATGCAAACTTCTATCAACCCAAATCACAAACAAAAATATATTATACAATAAAATATAAATATAACTTAACAATTCCTGCCGAGAGACTTGGGTCGTTCTAATCGCGTAATATCTATGTTATCTAAGCCACTTATTAATCGTATCATCTAGTATTGTCATATCCTGATTTTGTAGAATCGATAGTCGTCCCCCGGGCGTGATGCCGTACGAACCTAATTTGCGATCACACAAGGCATAGGCATAAGGTTATCTGAAACACAACATCTAATAGAGTACATAGAGAAATTGAACAACACATTTGAGACATAAGAAACTTTTATTTTATTAATAATAGACATCTTTAAAAGACTCTATTATATTTCTTGTCGTGCAGGCTTAAAACATAACTCGATTACAAAATAAAAGCCGATGAGATAGTCGTTCGATATATTACATTCCCATTTACAAGTAAAACATTCAAAAGACCTGCTATCGTGGGGAGTCGAGACATCTTTCTTCTAAACTGAATGTAGAATCTTCAAAAGGATCAAACAAACCTTCAATACACGGATGAGGCTTCAAAAGTACTTGCATTGCTTGAGTTTAGATGGCACACCCTTCTTAGTTTGGGGTACCTATGGAGAGCGAGGATCAGTACATTACACTTGTATAGGTGCATGACAAATTAAGTTCCACGCTCTCATTTGGTTGAAGAAATTATATGACTTAATTTGTGATCTTTCTAGCCATCCTAATGAATTTTAGACAAGCATATGAGAGGCAAAATGTGAATTACTCTAGAACTCACCAACGGTAGAGCGTGTCATAAAATGTGAGACTTACCATGTTCTTTCTTGTCAATTGTTATTATTTTTTAATATCGTATGCAATTTCATATGTGAATGGTCACTGACACCACAAGCCATCCAGGACTTATATCTTTGTTCGACGGGACCCTTTCAACGCAAGTTGTGAGCCCCGCTGAAAGTCTCCACATAACTCGTGCTATTATCCAGCACAGTTATACCGTGTTTCCTCTAGGCCGAATCGGTCCCGTGGCCTCGTGGTGCCGTTCGAGAAAACTTTTTCCTTGTGCACAAGTTGTCTATGACCGTGCTAGACTAATTTAGTTACTCAAGCATGGTCCATATTATGACTGAATCATTTTCTTTGTGTCCCGCCTTGTTGTGGCTTTATTTAATCAATGACTCTATCTTTTGTTTAACACGGTTCTATATCATGAATCACATAGCAAGCTTATAGAAGTTTTTTAGAATAAGTAGATGTGTCCGTGCCTTCGCATCTAACATTTCATTCATAAGGATGCTATTGATGAATTTAAGAATTTAGGGGGTCAAGGAGGAAGAAGGGTCAGCCACTAACCTTGATTTTGCTTGATGCGATAGACTGGTTGGCTACACTAGACGACACCTATGCGATCACTTGAAATCGCATAAACAACTGATTAGAACACTGGGTCATTCAAGAACTTTAATACGAATGTGAAGTTTGAAAATGCAAGCTATGAAAACTATCGAAAACATTAACAAAAATGTATTCACAAAACCAAAGCTAAAGAGCAAGTGAGGCATGAAAAGTATAGCAACGGGAGGTCTCTCCCGACTGAGCCATAGAGTCTATCCTCGAGGCGCAATCCGCTGAATATGGGACTTGATTTCGAAGAAGAATTTCTATAATAAGAAAAGAATCTTAATTCAATTGTTCCTATTTGACTGATTCACTCAATCTCGATCTATCGATTCTAACTGAATCAGTAGCGACAATGTTCCTTTTTCGTGCACCCTATGGACATAAATGAGGTACGATGTAGGGATGAGATGCTACACCATAACCAACTAAGAAAAAGTTTTATCATTGAAACTTACAAAGAGAACCTACCTCAAAAAAAATAATGATGGAAACTTTTCTCTCATCTCTAACTCGAGTTCCCAGGTCGACTCTTTGACTGAATGGTTCCTATAGAGTACGCAGACGAGGGATCTCTCTATTTCGAAGAAGCTTGTCCTTGCATTCCAAGACTTCAACCGGTTCTTCTACATATGATAAGTCTGCCTTCAAATCTAGCTGACCAAGATCTACCATATGGCTCAGATTATGTACGTACTTCCGTAGTTGAGAGATGTTGAAGATATCATGCACACCCGACAGTGCTGGTGGCAATGCAATCTGGTAAGCTACTGGGGCGACTCGCTTCAAAATTTTGAATGGACCTACGAATCTTAGACTAAGCTTGCCTTTGGCTCTGAATTTGGTGACTCCTTGCTTGGGCGTTACCTTCAAAACACATGGTCGCCTTCTAGGAACTCGAGGGGTCTGTGGTGGGTATCAGCGTAGCTTTTCTGTCGACTCTATGCAATCTTCAATCTCTCCCGAATGACCTAAATTTTTTGCACGGTCTCTTCCACCTACTCTGGACCAAGAATATGCTCCCCGATTTTATCCCAGCAAATAAGTGATATGCACTTCCATTCGTACAAGGCTTCGTACGACGCCACCTGAATACTGGATTGATAGCTATTATTGTATGTAAATTCGACCAAAGATAGATGGATGTTCCAACTCGACTTGAAGTCAATTGTGCAGTGCCGTAGCATATCTTCGAGAATCTAATTCATGCGCTCTATATGGTCGTCGGTCTGGGGATGGTAAGCTGAGCTAAAGTTCAACTTCGTACCCAAAGCCGACTGAAGGCTACTCCAAAACGCGATAGAAATCATGTATTCCGATAAGAGAAGATGGATACTGGAACTCCGTACAGCCGCATAATCTTATCAAAATAAATCTGAGCCAGACGATCGATGCTCCAAGTAACTTTGATGGCAATGAAATATACTGACTTAGTTAGTCGATCGACGATGACCCAAATAGAAGCATTTTCCTATGGCGTCTTCAGCATACCAACAATAAAATCTATGCATACGTATTACCACTTCCATTTTAGAATTGCCAGGTTTTGCATCTCCCTTTCCGGTCTTTGATGCTCAGCTTTCACTAGCTGACAGACCATACATTACGATACTAAGAGTACCACATCTCTTCATCCCGTGCCACCAGAATGTTGCGTAGAGGTCCTTGTACATCTTTGTGATGCTTGGATGTAAGGTATATTTATAGTGTGCCTTCGACAATATCTCCTTTCGTAGTTTTGAGTCATCCGAAACACATAGTCGACCCTTCAATCGTAGTAAGCCGGTCCCTTCTTTCGTAAAGTCGGACGCCTTTCCCTTTGAAATTAGCTATCGTATCTTCTTCTGGTACGGATCATCCTTCTGAGCGGTCTTGATCTTTTCCTGTAAGCTCGGCTCTAACTGTAGTTGCACCAACTGTCCTTCCCTGAATTAAATCCTGTGGTCAATGCCCATCTCTTCTAAGTCTCGAAGTAGTCTGCTGTTGATGGATAGCAAGGCAATATATTTCCGACTGAGAGCATCTGCCACAACATTTCCCTTGCCCGGAGTATAGTTTATCGTCAAGTTATAGTCTTTGATTAGTTCTAGCCAACGTCTTTGTTGTAAGTTTAGCTCCTTTTGAGTGAAGAGATACTTGACGCTTTTGTGATCGGTATAGATTGTGCATGCCATGCCATAAAGATAGTGATGCCACAATTTCAATACGAACACAATCGTGCTAAATCTAATTCATGCGTAGGATAGTTTTTCTCGTTCGGCTTCAACTATTTGTAGGCGAAGGAGATCACCTTATCTTGCTACATAAGCACACTTCCCAAGCCCTGGCCTGAAGCATCGCTAAATATTTGAAAACCCTCTACCCATCTGGAAGTACGAGTATAGGTGCCGAAATGAGCCGCTGCTTCAGCTACTGGAAGGAAGCTTCACAGTCATCCGACCACTATATATGACTCCCTTTTGAGTGAGACAAGTCATTGGCAATGCAATCTTCGCAAAACCTTTCACGAAGCATCTGTAGTATCTCGCCAAACCTAGAAAACTTCGAATCTTACTAGCCGACGTAGGCTACTTTTAATCAGCAATGGCTTCAACTTTCTTCGGGTCAACTGTAATGCCTTCAGATGAAATAATGTATCCGAGGAATGATACGCTGCTCAGCCAATATTTGCACTTGCTCTGCTTTACATACAACAGATTTTCTCGAAGATTCTGGAGCACGGTCCGCAGATATTCTGTATGTTGCGTCCTGTTCTTCGAGTAGACGAAAATATCGTCGATGAAGACTACTACAAATTTATCAAGGATGGGTTGAAAGACCTAATTCATTAGATCCATGATGGCAGCAGGGGTATTCGTTAGGCCGAACGACATCACCAGGAACTCATAATGGCCGTATCGAGTGCGAAAGGCTGACTTTGATACGTCGTATGGATTGATCTTGAGTTGATGATAGCCCGAGCGAAGTTTAATCTTTAAAAAGACCGAGGCGCCTTGTAGCTGATCGAACAAGTCGTTTATGCGAGGTAGTAGACTTATTCTGGACGTGGCCTTATTTGGCTCTCGTAATCGACGCACAAACTTATTAACCCATCTTTTTTCTTCATGAACAACATGGGCGCACCCTATAGCGAAATGCTAGGCCGGATAAATCCTTTGTCGAGTAACTCTTGCAACTGGATCTTGAGCTCCTTCAGTTCTGTAGGGGCCATTATATACGGAGCCATACAAATTGGTCAGGTATCGGGGAATGTGTAGATGCTGAACTAGATTTCTCGGTCGGGTGGCATGCCGGGTAGCTCATCTGAAAACATGTCAAGGAATTCTGCCATAATGTCGATCTAAGCCACATTTGTACCATCATGTCACATGTTTCGAATGGACGCCAAGTAGCCTTCATATCCGAAATGCAACATCCTCTGAGCCAAAATTGCCGAGATCATCATACAGTTCGACGATGCTTCACCACATAAATAGCAAAATTTGGGCACTCCAGGTATACAGAAGGTGACCTTCTTTCCTGCACAATCGATGGTGGCATTGCAACCACCGAGCTAATCCATCCCCAACATGATGTCATAGTCCTTAATATCTAGAACTATCGCATCAAGATACACCTGTTTACCTCTGATACAGATGATTTCATCTCTACAGCCAGTGTGTATAAGTAGTTGCATATCTGACGGGATGTTAACACTAAGGTTAAGGCCTAGAGGTGTCATGGGTAATTTATGCTCGATGGAAAAGTCCGTCGATATAAAACTATGTGTAGCACCAGAATCAAATAGTACACGTGCATGCACATCATTGAAAAGTAATATACCTGTCACAACTGTGTATGAGTTGAATGCCTCATCTTGAGTCATGGCATAGACGTGGCCCATGGTATTGGGGTGACGACCTTGGACATTTTTATGTGCAGGTTGGGGAGCTCGAGGTGCTGGGCCACGGTTATCTAGAAGATTTTGCTGTAGCGGGGCATTCTTATTCAGTCTTCGGACCATGCAATCTCGAGATTGGTGGCCCATTTTTTCGCAAAAGAAGCATCCACCTTTGAAGACAGAGCAGTTAGTGGCATGGTGTCCGAGGTGGTTGTACTTGGTGCAACGAGGTAATAGGTTCTGCCCTTTGTAGCCGCCATTATTTGGATCCTTTGCAGCGTGATTGTTGTCTCCTGTATAGCTAGGACATTTGTGATGTGAATGGTGCACAATATCGGCAGCAACGGAAGGGTGTTGGCTCTCAAGGCAGAGAGCATAATTCAGAGCATCACCAGTGGTCTTGTATTTCGGCACCGCTACATTAGCAGCGATAGAGGTCCATAGACCCACTTCGAATCGTCGTATACGATACTGCTTTGTATGTAGAAATACTCCAGCAAATTTGGATAATTTATTAAATTCTGTTGTATACTATTGCACCATTCTGTTCTCCAGTCTCAACTGCATGAATTTATTCTCCTTCTTCTGACGAATAGATAAAGGAAGGTACTTGACTTTTAAAGCTTTGTGGAATATGGCCCAAGAGATCGGTGCTGAGTTATTGTTATATCGGATCGCTCGTTTGCGCATGGCCCACCAGTCGTGTGCGTTCAAACATAGTTGAAATTCTGCGTAGGCAACTTTCTTGGAATCTTTAATGTCGAGAAGCTGGAAGTGGTCTTCCAGCTCTTCCAACCAGTCGATCGCCATAGAAGCGCCTTCGGTACCACTGATGGAAGTATGACACGCTTTTTTGAACTCTGACACTTCAAAGTTATAATTTCTCAGTATTGCAGGTAGATGCACAGGCTCCTCTGGGTCGACTTCGATGGGTCAGAACGTAGGTCGGTGACAGCAAGCACGATTGTATATTTGCAATTGGCCACAATCGTCTAGACAATCTGTTGTAGAGTATCAAGTTGCTTTTGTAATGCCTGTAGTCCGTATTACGTATTTTGGAATACGTGTACGTATTTTATCTTGTGTTGCACGATTTTCTTGCTTAGTTCCCTTCATGGCTTGGGATATTCTTGGTTCGGGTTGGCTTGGTTCGGTTTGGGATTGCTATTGGTTTATCATGAACCTAAGGGTGAACCCCTACCTACCACCACCACTTCCATTTATTAACCCCTTCTCCTTTCTCTCTCTTCATTAATCATCTTCTTCTTCCTCATTTACTTCCTTATCTACGAGAGAGAGAGAGGTCTAGGCAAGTGCAACTTGCCTCATGGAGGAACTCTAATTTTATTGCTTTATTCTCTTCCTTACAGCATTCTAACTTACTTTAGAACTTGGCATTTTTACTTTCCATGGCTAGATTCTTGTAGATCTATTTATATTATTTTTGGATTTTTTGGGTTTTGATCTACTTAATCTTGTTATTTCCGAGTTTTGATGGTTCCATGTTGTAGAGAATTTCGTTCTACCCCATTTTGACCTATGGAAGTTCGGATTTGGGCTCCGGATGATAGAGTTATGCAGCTTGGAAGCCATGGCTTATGGTGTACTTCTTCTCGAAAATTTGGAGAAGAAGCACAGTCTCGAGCCGCATGGTAGCACTTGACCGTATGAACATTCATGCGACAAGTCAGTTCCAACTGCATGCACTATTGCTTTGACTTGACCGCATGACATGTTCATGCGGCAAGTATTCCTTCTAGCCGCATGAAGTCCTTCTTGCTTAACCGCATGACTGAGCTTCCCAGTCCAGCCGCATGGGACTTCGTCCATCCCGAGCCGCATGAACTCAACGCTCGCGAGCCGCATAGACCGCAGGCTCCCAGCCGCATGGGTTTGCTTCCCTTGACCGCTTAGTCATTGCTCCCCGCAGCTGTATGGGTTGCCCCTCCTCGGCCGCATGTACTTGATTGGTCAGCCAGCCGCATAGACCCATCCCCCGCCAGCCGCATGAGTTCCCTATCCTTCTGACCGCATATGTCTTGCCTTTCTCAGTCGCATGACTGAGTGGATCTCCGAGCCGCATATGACTGATACCCCTTTGACCGCATAAGCCCTTCCCTTTTTAGCCGCAGCGCCTGACCCTATTCAGCCGCATGGGCTATTCTCTTCCAGCCGTATGAGATCATTTTGGCCGCATATGCCTTAGCCGTATGGCTCTCCTATAGCCCTGTGTATTGATATTTTATTAGATATTTTACGTCTATTTTATATCCTTACGTATTTTGTCATGAACTTGATAATCACGAATTTACTTGATATGTTTGGACATGATAATTGAGCCTGACATGACAGTGACCCATAGTGGTGCACTCCTGGCATGACTAACCTGACATGACCTGATAGTGGCCCGTCGCGGCGCACTCCTGACCAGTAAACTGGACATGTTAAACCTGACATGATTTTCTTGATAAGCTTTTACGACGGCTACCTGACATGACATAACTTGTATAATTAATCTGGACACCATGGGCGATTGTGCTTGTACAAATAATCCAGTCCTGTCTTGCATCATGTCTAGGAGGGGACTCCTGAGTACCACGGTCAGGAGTACCTACTGAAATGGACTAAGGCTAAATAACAAGATTAATACATTAGTCATAAAGAGATCTTCCAGCTACAGACAATCCCGTTACCTGGGCACGCCTTGGGATCTGTAGCCTGCCGTCGAGTAGGGCTCATTTCCAGCACACTGTCATATGTTGCACCCTTCAAGCTACCTAAGGGTACATGCGTTTCCTGGACGATGTACCCACCTGAATTCAACCCTAATCTTTCAACCCGGGTAACCTGGATGGTCTGCAGGGCTTGTGGCTGTAGAATAATCTCACTGCATCTTGTTAGTAATTAGGCTTGTGACAACCCTAGTTAGTTAAAGTATCAAGCCGTAATTCTTGCTTGGCCGTAAAATGATTGGATGGAGTCTAACCAGTCTAGTCTTGCCCTGATCCTGATTACTACATGACCAGAATGCTTATATTTATTTTACCGATAAATGGTAAGAATTCCAAGTTCTGTTCAGACGAAGGGTTACAACCCCGATCCTTGTTTGGTTTATGGGTTGTAACCTGGTTATTTGAATAGCTCCATGGTTATCTCGTCGTATATCATCCTGATGTATTTTCTTTATTTCCAGTTCTTACTTTATTATACTCTTGTACTGATTGCTGGTTTTAGTTCCTAAGTGAAGCCTCCTTTGTGGTACTTGCTCTTTCTGGGGCTGACCCAGCTGGTTTTGTGTGGCCAGATTTTTGAGCAGCTCCAGAGGATCTACCGACCTTTCAGCCAGATGTGGCCACTAGACGGAATCATGGCAACGAGTGGATTATTTTTGGCTCTCCCACTCTATTAAAAAATATTCTTTTGAGGCATTTAGCCGACGAGCACCTGTTTAGCTCGATTGCACTTTACTTACTGTCTGCCTATGGGCTGTAACATGATTAACAAATCCTAGGGTTGATCATGTATGACTAAACTCTTGCTAGTCCTAACATTTTGTAACGACTAACTTCATTATCAGCTGAATATGTAATATTTGGGACGCCTTATTATTGTATATTTAATGATCATACATCTTGTAACATTTACTTATTTGCTTGTGATTGAGACACTAGGCTTGTTCATGACCTTAGGAGACTGTTGGCTTGTAGTAAACCCTCATGTATCAAGACAGCCATGACCGTATAGCGAGATGGATCCCATTTTATATACGTAGCTGGCTATGTCTGCCCCCGCTCTCCAGTATTCTGGTTCTGGGGCGTGACATGGTTTAAGTGGTGGCCCACGCAGGTCTTGTGAATCAAGATATGTGGAGGTTTACCGAATAGATGTCTCAATCAGTATTCGTCCTTGATCTCTGCTCGTATCTTCTGAATCCCTGTAATCTTATCCTGATCATATGCTTGTATCGTTGATCTGTCCTGGTCCTTATTGTTCCCTATGTCGTCTTCTTCTGCGGTATTGTTTGTGGTCCTACCGATCAGCAAAATGGAGCATTTCCCGCGGATCAGCAGCAGCCCGAAGATCAAGCCCAACATTCGGGAGTGGCCTCTAGAGTCGTGCCTTCTAGCGGAGAGCCACCAGTTCAGCCAGTTTAGCCTGTCGAGCCTGATGATAGCACTTTAGTAGGACTCGTCAGGACCTTGATAGCTTCTCAAGATCGTCGTAGGGACGCCTTGCACCAGGCAGTGACGGATGCTTTGACCGGGGCGGTCATCAGGGTAACAGCGCGGCCAACAGCTTCAAGCGCTTGAACCCTCCATTCTTTGACGGTAGTGAAGATGCTATCGCCGCAGATGCTTGTCTTCAGGATACTGAAGTGATTCTCGAAGCAGCCAGGACACCAGAGAACGAGAAGGTATGGTGCGCCTGTAGTTGCGAGATCTTGTCCGCAGCTGGTGGGCGGCTCAAGCCGTTGGATTAGTAGCACCCATTGCTTGGGCAGTATTCAGGGAGAGATTCCAGACCAAGTATTTCAATGCTATAGCTCGGTACGTTCTACAAATGAGGTTCACCAATCTGAAGCAGATGGACAGGACAGTCGATGGATATGCGGCCGAGTTTTCGAGACTCAGTCGGTTTGCTCCTACCTTGGTGGCAACCGAGTATGATCGAGCACAGCAGTTCTAGCAGGGACTTCATCTGGAGATTCTATTAGCAGTTGAACAGTTTGAGCATCAGACTTTTGATGCAGTCTTGAGAGCAGCTAGGAGGCATGAGTATACCTCCCAGAGGATTGTGGATAGGGCCGGATGTCGGAAGAGATCCCACGGCCAGATGAATCAGTCTTCAGCCCCAGCCCCGGCAGCCAGGGCCTTGACTATTGGAGCTCCCAGGCGAGCGGCCTCAGAAACGTCAGTCCAGTATTCCACCCTGACGTACCCTCAGCAGCAGCAGCAGAAGCAGAAGCAGTCTTCCGCAGTGGGATGTTCTCATTGTGGGAAGCCAGGCCATGTGGTGGCAGAATGTCGCAGGACGCAAGGATTGTGCCTGGCTTGTGGAGCACCGAATCATAGGGTTGGATCCTGTTCGAATAGGGGTGGTTCATCATCGTCCAACCTTTCCAGCTCTTCGGTGAGAGGACCAGTTCCAGTCCAGCAGCAGTATCTATTGTCGAGGCCCTTGCCGCCTCAGTCCCAAGTATTCCAGCAGTAGAACCCCCAGCAGTACGCTCAAGCCCAAGTCCAGAGTCAGAATAGACAGCAAGGGTTTCGGCAGAGGGGACCAGCACCCCGAGGGCACGGTGCTATGGTGATGACCGCAGAGGAATGATTGGCACCAGGAGAGGTAGTGGCAGGTATTTCCGTCAACTCCTTTCCAGCTTCAGCTTTATTTGATTCTAGTGCATCGCATTCTTTTATGTTTGCACGATTCGCGACACGGATAGGATTGGAGCCCGAATCATTATCAGTAAGGCTCAATATACTTACTGGTAACGAACTTGTGGGAGTCGATAGGATGTTTTCCTCGTGTCGGATCGTAGTTAGCGGTAAGAAATTTCCCGCTAGATTGATAGAATTCTCGATGTCCGATTATGATGTGGTCTTAGGGATGGATTGGTTGAGGAACCAGTATGCTAGAATAGACTGCCATATCGGCAGGGTTGTTTTTAGCATTCCAGGTGAGCCAGAGTTTTCCTTCTCTCGAGGCGAGGTTGAGTCTTCTCCTCCGATATTGCGGATGGCAGTAGCAGCAGTTCAGTTGCCTAGGGTAGTCGATGAGTTCCTAGATGTTTTCCCGGAAGAGCTTCCAGGTATGCCGCCAGAGCGAGAGATCGAGTTCACTATAGACTTGATCCCCGGGATAGCCCCAGTGGCAGAGAGAGTCTACAGGATGGCACCGTCAGAATTGGAGATCTTGTACAAGATGATTGAAGAGCTTAGAACTAAGGGATTCATTCGTGCTAGTGGATCGCCTTGGGGAGCCCCGATGCTTCTTGTGAAAAAGAAGGATGGTACGTCCAGGTTATGTGGTGATTTCGTACCTTGAACTCAGTGACAATCAAGAACAGATACCCTTCCCGAGGATAGATGACTTGTTTGATCAACTCAA
>JANAVB010019075.1:0-28064 GCA_029216955.1 Iris pallida | reverse complement strand
GAGGAGACGTATCTCCCTCACCTCAGTCATCTGTTCAAGATACATGATCTTCTGTCAGTGGCGTACTACAGTTCCTGTATCTTCACATGCAAAACAGGATACTCTGGTAATCCCAGTTGGAGGACGGACTACTCTTCCATTCAAGATTCAAGGGAGTCACCTCTTCTGAGCCATTTGTTATCGATCTTAATCGAAACAAAACTTCCTCTTGTTTCTTCTTCTCCCCCTTTAGTCATTGACTTGGCTAAAATTTCTAAGCTCAGTCTCCTCCAATGTAAATATTGCTACTTTTGAAGTAATGAAAAGTCTCCATCTTTGCAGTATATTGATGTGTGCAATCATGTTCATAGTTATTTGCATTTGCTAGATGACTTGAGAACAATAACCATAGGGTTGTACAGACTTTTCATACGGAGTATCCCTAGAATCAGTACAATCTTCCTACTTTCTAGTTCCCAGTAGAAAGCCAGGAGACCTTCCAATAGTCTTCTACAAAGGACCCCAAAATCCTTCTAATCCTGAAGACGATGACAAAGATGATGATACTGGAAGGTTACAATTGCGTCGTTATAGTCAGCAATCTAAAATATCATCAAGAATATGGGCTATGACTTCAGAACTGGCCTCAGTGATGGAAGAGGAAGAAAAATGCCTGTCCGGATTCCTCCTCTAAAATATGGAAGGACGAAATGCGGATTGGTTATTTTGCTCCTACTCTTTATCAATACTATCCATGAAGATCCCGAATCTGACGAAGATAAGAGATCTGATTCTTCTAGTACCACCTCTTGGGATTCGATATAAGTATTGGTGACCTCCACTACAACATTCTGTCTTCCAACATGGTCTCCATTGACAGTTCTGAAGAAGATGATGAAGACGAAGATGAATTTGAAATCTCACCTGAGTCAGAACAATGGGCCCAGAGATTGGATAATCAATGGGAGTTTCGATTTGAGCAAAAGAACCCCAACTGAAGACAAACTCGTCCAAATAGATTGGTGAAGAGGGATCCCCCAAACCAATATTTATTAGTGAAAGTCTTTCAGAAACTGATAAGCAAGACATGATCAAGCTTATTCGTGAATACATGATGTCTTTGCTTGGAGTTATGAAGATATGCCAGGACTTGATCCGCAATTGCAACTCACAAACTCAATATCATGCCGAATGCTAAGCCGGTCAAACAACAACAGCGACGATTTCGTCCAGACATTATGGATGCAATTGAAGCTGAAGTCAATAAACTCATGGCCTCTGGGTTTATCAGAGAGGAACAACACCCCGAATGGGTGGCTAACATAGTTCTGTTCTCAAAAAGACTGGTAAGATCAGGGTATGCATAGACTACCGCGATCTCAATGCGGCATGTCCTAAAGACGAGTTCCCTCTACCAATCACCGATGTCATGATCGATAATACCTGTGGATTTGAACGGATGTCATTCATGGACGGATATTCTGGGTACAATCAGATTAAAATGTTTCCAGATGACGAGAAACACACTTCTTTCAGAACGCCGATTGGTACATACTGTTATACAGTGATGCCATTCGGTCTCAAGAATGCAGGAGCAACTTATCAACGAGCTATGAGCACTATATTCCGTGAACATTTACGGAAAACGGTTAGAATGCTACGTTGATGACATTGCAGTCAAAAGTCGACAAAAGGAGGATCATATCCAAGATTTGAAGACTATATTTGATCTAATGCGTAAGCATCAATTAAAGATGAACCCTACTAAGTCCTTCTTAGGCGTCTCTAGTGGCAAATTTCTCGGCTTCGTCATTACCTCTAAAGGTATACACGTGGATCCCGAGAAGATCAAAGCCATCCAAGAGATGCGTCCTCCACGCACCTTAAAAGAGCTACGAGGATTTCAAGGAAGGATCGCTTATATCAGGAGATTCATCTCTAATTTATCAGGACGCTGCAGACCATTCAATAAACTCATGAAGAAAGGTGTTTCCTTTGTCTGGAATGATGAATGTCAAAAGGCATTTGATGATATAAAGCAATATCTGATGAGCCCTCCAGTATTGGTACCTCCTGTCTCAGGAATTCCGTTCCTCCTATATACTCGAGCAATGAGTCATTCATTGGGTGCATTACTCGCTCAAAAGAATAAAAATGGCCATGAACAAGCCATTTACTATCTCAGTCGGACCATGACCGGAGCTGAACCTCGATATTCACCGGTTGAAAAGGAATGTCTAGCCTTGATGTTTGCTGTCCAAAAGACACGACATTATATCATTGGCCAGACCATTCATGTCATCTCCAGAATCAATCCTATACGGATCATGATGAAGAAACCAAGTGTTTTAAATTCTCGATTG
The DNA here is from genome assembly GCA_029216955.1 of Iris pallida. Lineage (NCBI taxonomy): Eukaryota > Viridiplantae > Streptophyta > Magnoliopsida > Asparagales > Iridaceae > Iris > Iris pallida. Next base: position 25,722 of record JANAVB010019075.1, on the reverse strand, counting down.
GCTAACTGGGGAATCTTACTTGCTCAATACGACATGCATTATATCCCTCAGAAATCAGTCAAAGGACAAGCTTTAGCTGATTTTCTGGCTGCTCATTCAATTCCAGAGGATTCAAAACTCTATGATGAAATCCCAGATGAAGTCCTAAACTCAAATCAAATTGATGAAGAAATTCTACTTGGCGTCTATTCTTTGACGGAGCTTCAAGAATAGGTCCTAATGGTGACATTGTTGCTGGAGTTGGAATTGTTCTTGTATCACCAGAAGGTCTTGCTATCCAAAGAGCTTATTCTCTCGATCAGCCATGTTCAAACAATGTTGCTGAGTACAATGCTTTACTCATTGGTCTTCAGCTTGCTAAACATTTGAATATTCAGCATTTGGAAGCATATGGAGATTCTAAACTCATCGTCAACCAGATAAGGGGTACTTATGAAGTTCGTCATCAAGATCTGGTTCCTTATCATAGATCGGCTATATCTATGGCTTCTTATTTGAAGAATTTTTATTGAGCATGTTAGGCGAGCATGTAATACAGAAGCTGATGCTTGCTAATCTCGCGGCAGTATTGGCTATTCCGGTTAGACGGTCAACAAATGATTGTTGTTTACAACCGAGAATTATTCCATCTCGAAAACAATCTAACTCTAGGACTTCCAGTTGACACTGAGGAATCAACATCTCATGATGTTAATACAACAGAGGATTTGGATTCAGCCGTAAATCATTATCATCTTCATCTGATTCTAGCATGAATTTACCTTCATATTCAGCTGAGAATCAGAATACGGATAAAGATTGGAGACTTCCTTTCTTAGATTTCGTATTGTATGACATTCTTCCTGATGATCCGAGTGAGCAGCATCTATCAGACGACGATCACTCAGATTCTATTACAATCATACTACAAAAACCTTATATCGTCGAGCTTATGATGGTTTACTTCTTCGATGTGTTGCCGGTGATGAAGCCCAACAAATTATCGCGAAGCACATGATGGATTGTGGAGCACATCAACCTGGACCAAAACTTCAAGACCGTATTCGACGTATGGGTTATTATTGGCCTACTATGGTATCAGATGCCATCGAATATGCAAGAAGTGTAAAGCTTGTCAAATCATGCGGATTTTATTTATCAACCCTCAGAATTTCTACATCCAACGGCAGCATCATGGCCCTTCGAAGCTTGGGGCATGGATGTTGTTGGCCCGATTAATCCGCCATCATCAAAAGGTCATCGGTTTATTCTCGCAATAACCGATTATTTCTCCAAATGGGCTGAAGCCATTCCTTTATCTGAAGTAAAACTTCCAATGTCATCAGCTTTATCAAACATCATGTCATCTATAGATTTGGTGTTCCTCGACGCATTATTCATGATAATGGTCCGCAATTCGTCAGCCAGAAGTTTACTCGATTCTGTGACGATCATCGGATCAACAATGTGGCTTCTACTGCATATAATCCGGCAGCTAACGGATTAGCAGAAGCTTTCAACAAGACCATCATCAAACTCTTAAAAATTTGTTTCTACTAACAAACGGAATTGGAGTGAGAAACTTGGTGAATGTCTGTGGGCTTACCGTACTACAGTTCGTAATGCTACTAAATGTACACCTTTCTCTTTGGTGTATGGATGTGAAGCTGTTCTCCCATTAGAGATTCAAATTCCTTCTTTAAGGATAGCAATCGCTAATGAACTTACCACTGAGAATAATGATCGTCTCGACTTCAAGAATTAGAAGCTCTGGATGAAAAACGATTGTTGCTCAACAGAATATTGAATTCTATCAAGCAGAATCAAGAGCTTTTAACAAGAAAGTCAGAGTTCGAACATATCAAAAAGGAGAACTTGTTCTAACAGTCAGACGTCCTATGACTATGACTCATATGAGCAAGGGCAATTCGATGCAAAGTGGGAAGGTCCTTATGTTGTGAATAAAGTTTTCTCGAATGGAGCTTATCAACTTTCGGATCTGGATGGTCGAATTGTTATGATGCCTATTAATGGCAAATTCCTTAAAAAGTATTATGTATAAATGCTTGTAAATCATCAGACAAATTCAAGTATATAAATAAAATTCAAATTTTATTTTATCTTGATGATAGTACATGATACTAAGGAAGATCACTATCATCCTTTTCTACATTTGGACGTGGGCCATTGCCGTCCTTCTCAAAACATAGTCAGCAAAAGAGCCGAGAACTTCTTTGCTGGAACCCACGAGGAACTTGCAAAGGCCATCCTCATGGTTTCTTCTTCTTCAGTCCTTCCCGGTTCTAGCAGAAAATCCAAATATCCCGTGGTGGCTGGGGTGCAGACGAACCTTCGCCTACTTCTGCCCCTTTGGCTGAACTGGATTGCAGGGGGTCTTCATTGCCCTTCTGAATCTTTGGGGCGATCTCAGCTTTCTTGGATGCTTCTCCAGACGACATTTTTATGTCAAAATTGGAAGTGTTCATTCCTATCAGATTTCTGCTATATTTATAGACAGAATTCCTCAAATGACGAAGCGACACATTCATTCGACGATTCGTTCATTCATTAATACCCGACGGTTCATCCGTTCATTTATTACATTCATCCGATGATTCATCCGTTCATTATCACCTGACGGTTCGTCCTTTCATTATCTTCTATCAATTTATTAAAAAGTGGGGATTCGTTATTTATCACGTTGTCATAACCTCTGAATAAATGCTGAATCTACCTACTCATTTGTCATCTTTGACCTCTGCATAGAAATCAATCTATTTTCTTGAGTTCCTACATATTATCACGTCCACATTACCTCTGATAGTATTGAGTACTCTAAATCAGAAAAGAAGATTTCATTATCTATCATGTCTACAATTCATCCAGATAGAACAAATCATGAGTATAGAAGAATTATCATTTCCACTTCTATCATCATAAAAAGTCTATTACATTTTCTTAGACTTTCTTACAAATCATAATGGAAATCTATTACAATCTTTGGATTTTCATTCTACACCACAACAATAACCTAATAGAGATCTATCCTTCTTTGGATCTTCTCCGACGGACCTTCTCCGTCAGGTTCGTTGTTGGTGGCAGTTCCTGACTGTCTGAGTCCCAGTCACGACCAGATCAGCAGGAATCAAACTCTGGTCTTCTCTCTCAGACGAGAGGAGAACCACAGAGTATGGCACCCGAAGTCGTGGTGCTGCCAATACAACTGGTGGATTAGAAGCGGCCTTTCAAAGGAGATAGGAATGTATCCCACATTGGGATACAATTCCTGGTTCTGCCGTGAAAGGAACTCTATTACCCGATTTCTGGGATAGAGTTAACTCCACCATCCAACTCTCGTGTATAAAGGCTCTTCCTACCATCTGAGGAAGACCCTTCTATCCCACGAAGAGTTCTGAGTTGTCTGATTTGCGCATCAAAATCGTGAGTTGTCTGATTTGCGCGTCAAAACGCATGAGCTCCCTGATGTTGGTGTCAGAAGAACATTCTCCACAGCATCCAAATCACTAATGCCAGTTCTGAAGAAAAGTTTTAGTCGAATTCCTGCAGAAAGCATCAAGGAAGAAGAGATTAAATCAACAGAAATGTCATTTGGCACGCACTGGCCAGTCAAGCATATCCTGTTCGGTCAGAAATAAAAAAAAACTTTCATTCAACAATGAAAAAGTGGGCTACTATACTAAACTCACCATCGAGATTAACATCAGAAAACATTGTTTTCTTGTTGAGAATGAGATCTTGCGAAATAAAGTTATTCTCAGAAGAAGAATGAGAGATGAGTATCTGTGAAAACTCACCTATCTATTTAAAGGACAAGGTACAAGCCAATTCTTGGAAAAGATCCGTGTAAAAAGCGCTCGTAAACCGTGGAATGTGTGTCACGTGTGCTTTGGAAAATAGCACAATATTTGAAACATTCAAAGGGTGCTACTTAATATTCTTCATTAATGCACGCTGATCAACACAAAAGTTGTACTACATTTTTCAAGACTGGCACTGATGGCCTTACAAAAGAGACAAAAGCATAAAAGACACGCTCTATTTTTCAGAGCGACTGAGTTTGGAGCCCAATTCTTTTACGCTCTTGACTCCCATGCGGTGTAACAGAGCATTCAACATTTTACGCTGCTCTGCAAGGCTGCGTCCATTGGAAGAAGACGAGCCATCCAGGCCAAAATAGCTCAAGAAATTCTTGGCTAATTGAGTAGGGTCATCTTTGGGCTCGAAGACAAGAGGCTCTGGTTCCTTACCCTCAAGAGTGGGATCACCATGAGCACAAAAACCCAACTTGCGTGCTTCTTCTTCAGCTTTCTCCTTCAGTGTCATGTTGACGTAAAAATGAAGATTAAAGTTGAATCTCTTCCCCGTTTATATAAAGAAGTTTGCCGGCGGTTCATATTCCACCATAAATTGGATTCAATCAGTCTCGCAGAACGAAGAGTCATCATGACATTTAATAGGTTCATTTGGATGTTTTCATAGAACTTTGAAGTCTTTTCGACTTCCGATCTCTTTAAAGTCATCTCAGCGTGACTGAATTCATTTTATCATCTCTATTTCAAAGTATTTCGAAATAAATTATCATTTTTTCGAAAACTTTGAAGGGGGTTTTGTAGGCCTCAAAAATGATAGTCACGCTGAGTTGATCAGAACAAAGTTTGAAAGTCACGCTCAGTTGATCTGGACAAGGTTCAAAAATCACGCTGGGTTCTTCCAAACTATTTCTTCAAAATCACGCTGGGACAGCTCATCATTTGTCAGAACGTCATCATGACTAGCACTGCAGTCGAAGAATGTCTCCTCGTATGCCACGTATGCACGGGACCCGAGAGATCATAGCCGACTATTGCGTGACTTTCAAAATCTTCCTCAACAAGATTCAACCTTCACCAAGTTGGCGTGCCAAAAAGACCTTATTGTCATTTAATGCGACTGACAAAGCAATCACTGTCAGGGATTTTGTCAGAGATTTTGTGTCAGTCGAGGCACGCCAAATCAAGACAGCTGGCAATCTTATCTCAAGTCTGCGTGTATTTTGAGTTCTTCATCTCAAATCTGCGTGGATTCTGAAGTTTTCTTCCTAAAGTTTACATGGATTTTGAAGCTCTTTGCCCCAAGTCTGCGTGGATTCTGAAGCTTCTTGCCCCAAGTTTGCGTGGATTTTGAAGCTTTCTACCCCGAGTCTGCGTGGATTTTGTCTTCAACAAGTCTGCGTAGATTTTAAATTGGAGTACGTGGCAGCCATGCCATCGATCTCTCGTCTATGTGTCCTGTAACTTGCACACGACTCATGCACGATTGCCATGTGTCCAACAGTTACAGGCCACGTCCAGTAACTGCCCACAACCTTGCGTATGTTAAATCCTGCGTGATTTTTAACTAGGCAAAGGCTGTGGAGACAGTTATCTTTGCAGTTATTTTTGACTCTATAAATAGAGTTCTTTTTCTCATTCATTGTACATATACATTGCTATCTTGCTGTAAAATTTTGAGAGCTTTTCTTCTTCGCATAGTCCAAGGGATAAAGCGATCGTCTTCTAGATCGGATTCCCACAGTTGTAATTTTCCCAGAAACACAATAAATAAAGAGAATTTATTTATGGAAAACACTTGTGGCGCAAGGCTTCTCACAATGCCCTGGAATTGATTACGAGGAGACGTATTCTCCCGTAATGGACGTTATAACGTTCTGCTACTTAATCAGTTTAGTAGTTTTCGAAAAACTGAATATGCAGCTCATGGATGTGGTCACAGCCTATCTCTACGGGGATCTGGACACAGAGATATACATGAGAGTCCCTGAAGGACTAAAGATGCCTGAATCAAGTAGTTCCCGACCACGGAACGCGTTCTCGATTAGACTGAGGCGTTCGCTATATGGATTGAAATAATTCGGGCGAATGTGGTATAACTGCCTAAGAGAATACTTGATCGGTTTGGGATACATTAATAACGAACTTTGCCCATGTGTGTTCATAAAGAAATCCACTTCAGGATACGCAATCATCGCGGTCTATGTAGATGACATGAATTTCATAGGAACCGAAAAAGACTTGTCAGAAACTGCTGATATCCTGAAAAGGGAATTCGAGATGAAGGATCTTGGGAAGACACGATTTTGCCTCGGCCTGCAGATCGATCACCGTAAAGATGGAATTCTTGTCCATCAAGCGAACTACACCCAAAAGGTGTTGAGACGCTTTAGTCATTTTGACGTTAAGCCATCCGCTACTCCCATGATCGTCCGCTCTCTAGACATTACTAAGGACCCATTCCGTCCAAAGGAGGACGACGAAGAGATATTGAGTCCTGAGTGCTCTTATCTGGGTGCAATAGGCGCTTTATTGTACTTGGCCCAATGTACTAGACCGGACATCTCGTTTGCTGTGAATTGTCTAGCTCGACACAACACTGCGCCAACACGCCGCCATTAGAATGGCATAAAAGACATTTTTCGCTACCTTAAGGGTACTATGGACTTGGGCTTGTTCTATCCCTACGCAGTTTTGAGTGAGTCCAATGCTCTTGGCACTCGAAGCAACGTGACCCTTGTTGGATACGTCGATGCGGGATACTTATCTGATCCGCACAAGGGGTGTTCCCAATCTGGTTATGTCTTTACCATTGGAAACACGACGATTTCTTGGAGGTCTCACAAACAGACCTTAGTGGCTACTTCAACGAACCACTCTGAGCTGCTCGCGCTCTATGAGGCGACTAGAGAGTGTGTATGGCTTCGAGCTGTTATTAGCCATATTCGAAGTACATGTGATCTTTCATATGACCCAGATGAACCTGTTGTCGTCTATGAGGACAATACCGTTGTTATTGATCAAGCGAAACATGGTTACATCAAAGGGGATGCTACCAAGCACATATCGCCCAAGTTGTTCTTTACACATGAAAAACAAGCGCTTCAGAAGATTGAAGTGCAACACATTGGATCGGAGAATAACTGTGCAGACTTGTTCACCAAGCCACTGCCGAAACACTCGTTCCAGAAACATGTCAGAGCAATTGGACTTAGAAAACTTTCAGAGCTAGCCTAAGTGAAACATGTTTCCTGCACCCTGTTGTGTGCATGTGAGGGGCAGTGCCCCAACGAGCGCCTCCAAACGCCCTGTTGTGCGTATATCCCGCACCCTGTCGAGTGCGAGTGAAAAGGAAAGCATCCTGATGTATGCTTGTGTACTCTTTTTCCCTTCGACCAAAGTTTTTCCTACTGGGTTTTCTTTGGCAAGGTTTTTAACGAGACACAGTTCAAATCTTTATTCACTAAGGACTATTGTAATCAGGGGGAGTATCCAGTGTATACTTCTAATCCATCGTGTACTCTTTTGTCCTTCGATTAGCGGTTTTTTTCTACTGGATTTTTTCTGACAAGGTTTTTGACGAGGCACTTTTGCAATGGTTAGTTTACCCCATCATCACTGACCTGTGTGTACTCTTTTGTCCTTCGACCAAAGTTTTTTCTACTGGATTTTCTTTGGCAAGGTTTTTGACGAGGCACAAGTAGGTGGTCAAATTTGAATCAGCAAGCTACAGACAGATGAAAAAGCTCAGAGGTGTTTACAAGCAGAGTTTGTGAAGAGCCAAGGGGGAGTGTTGTAACTCATGGTTGTAATGCCCCGTCCGCACGGCGCATTACGCTGAAGCGTTGACTCAACGAGTCGCGTGGACCGAAAGAATGTATCGATGCAAAACGATACGAGAGCTAAGTTGTCCCGAGCAGCGCATCGAACTAAGTCGATGCGAAGAGTTGCCTTGTCCCGAAGAATGCATCGAGTGAATCGATGCGAAGCGCCGCGTTGCCCCGAAGGATGAGTGCATTGAATCGGCTCGAAGATTCTAAGAAATCGAATCAACCAAGGCGCAAGTCTGAATCGAAGCAAGTATTGATTTTAGTTGGTTTCGTGTGCAGGTCATACTTTGACAGGAAAATATTAGAGGTCGATCTTTTGCAATATTTAGTAAGGGGTCCGCGAAACCAAAACGTCGCCTTGCGACGGGCAGAGACTTGGGCACGCTAAGGCGAATTGGGCGTATAACTCAACGAAGCACGAAGTGCTCGAATGGCTAAGTCAGGAGAGTGGCCGTACAACAAAGTTAGGGAATCGAGCCGCATCGGCTCGGCAAAACGACGAAGGCGAATCGACTCAAGGTGGGAGGATTGACTTCTTTTTACTCCTTCATTCGATAAGTCAAATATATCATTGTATGCTAAAAGTTAACCTATCGACGCCACGGGCGTGGTCCGATCGGAGATAAAACATAGTGTGAGTCGAACACTAAGTTAAAACAATTGAATTGATACGTGCATCCTATGCACGAATCGCTATGGAACATTGGATATCGCAAAGGCGAGCGCCTCGGTGCGCAAGCCGTAAAACATGGGATAACTGTACTCGGCGAGTGCCTTAGTGCATGAACCATACCGTGCCTTTGATGTACGAGTTAGACGGCTAGAACATTGAAAGACAATAGGCGAGCGCCCTAGCGCGCAAGCCCCGAACATTGAATGCTAAGTTATAGAACATGAGAATACGGTCGAACGTGCCTACGTGCACGGGATAATAAAAGATGGCTTCGTTGCGAGAGAATACAGTTGTGGCATGAATGTGGCGAAACTGTCGGCTATGACATGGTGCCTCGAAAGGTGTTCGAGATCTTCGGGTCGTTCAGTTAACGAGCATTGAGTTGAGGCACGATGCCATTGAAACATTGAAACGAAGCAAGAAACGTAAGAACACAGTAAGTTAACGAAAGAGACGCGAGATGATAAGTCTGAGTCTCGGACTCAAGACTATGTTTGGTTGTTTGAAAATGATGGCTTGAATGATAGGGCGTTGCATGGTCGAATGGGATGGACTTGAGATAATTGCGATGATATCTTCCGTGCACGGAACGTTCCCTCCGAACGGGTACGCCGGGGCACCGGGACCGTTCGGCCTAGGAGGGATATAATCTTTGATAGGCGCACATCTGCGAATCGTCCGATTAGCACTCGGTCGTAAATGTGAGAAGCCGCAAATGATGGTAGGCACGCGGTAAGTTTCGGTTGTTGGGATTGCAACCCAACCCGTGAAACGCCGGGCTACCCAAATTCGAGAGAGAAAAGAAGGAGAGAAAAAAAGTAAGGAAAATGAAAGAGAAACTCCTTTAGTCCATTCCGGCGCGGATACGCCCACGACCCTCATATAGTTAAGGAACGATGGGTCGAAAGTGTAGGCGCAGATGCGTCCCGTATAGAGATCCTGCTTAGAGATGCACATATAACATGACAGGGAAGGATTACGGCGTATTCACCTTGCGTCGGTACAAGGGCGAGTGCGTCGACTTGGTAAGAAGTCGCACCACGAATCAAACACGAGATTGTTTGTTTGCTTGTCTATTCAATTCGATAACATGCTTGCCATGCTAATATGTTTTACGCTTTCGAAGATGCCATGAAATTGACCCTAAGGAGAACATAGCAAGATCATAAGCTAAGTTGCATGATTTAACATAAAGATTAAAATGTCGGTTTAGAAAGATGATCTTTGCTTCAGTACATGCGAGGACGAACGTACTGATCCCCCACCAGCTTCATGCAGGGTGCAGGGAATGGAAGGCTCGCGGCGAAGCGTTGCTTGAACGTGTTAAGGCTTGGAATGCCGAAGTGCATTGAAGCGTGCTATCGCATTGACGCTCGGACTACGCAGCTGGATTGATGCGGCCGAGATATAGAAGGCATGATGTATGGAACGATGAAATCCTTTGTGGGCAAGAGAGAACCTGAGTGTTGTAGCCAATCTGGCATGTATTGTTAGGCTATCGAAAGCCATTGAAATCTCAGTTTCGAATATCAATAAAGAGAATTGTTTCGTATACTCTGTTTCCCTTTCGTTGTTGAATTGAATCAAAAGATAACTATTTGAGAACTTGTCATCTTGCCTTGCACGAGCGCAACTCCAGGCTCGTGCGGCATCACGCCCCCTGCGAGGACGATGATTCGGGTGATTCCGGGTCGGGGCGTGACAAATTGGTATCAGAGCTCTAGGCTCAATTTTCTCTGGACGCTCGCTTCATTTCAATTCGAAAAGTTGCCCACCACCACTTGATATCACTCTTGACTCTACTCGATGCCGTACTGGATGTTCCATACAATAAGTCTAATACAAATCGTGAAATTTTGCCGCGTGTGTTTGGAAATTTCATGATGTTTGCTAAGGAAAGTCGCGATGGGTATATTGCATTGAATGCAACGAGCCGTAAAAATGTTAGTTGCTGCAAGCGCAACAAATTGTGAGATACAATTTGAGATGTTGTCGCAACGTAACATGTTGAATGGGAAATAAAACGATGTACGAAGTGCAACGAGTTAATGGGAATATGCGTTAAAATGAAAGTGAGAAGTGATAAGCCAATACCGAATGTGTTAAACGGATTGCGCATTGACTTGGAAAGTCGAGAGTAAATCGTTGCACGAGGTGCGGGAAATGTTGGAAATGATCGTTGCACGATGTGCAACGCGTATTGAAAGTAAAATTATTGCACGTGGTGCAACGCATATCAAATTAATCGTTGCACGAAGTGCAAGGGAAATCGGAAATGAATCGTTGCACAAAGTAAAATGAAATGTCAGAGATAAATCGTAGCACGATGTGCAACGCGTGTCGGAACTAAAATTTGTTGCACGGGGTGCAACGCATGTCCAAATAAATTGTTGCACGAGATGCAACGTAAGGAAAATATTGAAATTGTAAATCGATAGAACGAATCGTTCGGTTGCACACCAAACTTATGTTGGCAAGCGAGAACATTGACCGGATCGTGTCGGGTTTTGATAAAAATTAAAGTTACGGTTGTGATCAAGCACGATCACTGTGGAAATCGTAAGTCGGAAGAGATTGTCGGTTTGTACTAAGTATAGTACGAGGGAAATGGCTTGATTTCCGAGTGGTATATGCCATACCACGTAGGCGATGAATGACTCGATTTCGAGTGGTATATGGTATAACACTCGTGCGATGAATTGCATCGACGCGTTGTGAGAATTGCGGAAGGTTTGTCCGCAACGGACGGGGAAGTACCGAGACTCGATTGAAAATTTGTATGACGGTATGTTGATGCAAGTGTTCTTCGGAAATCAGTTGGGACGATAAGGCGAGACTCGTATCGTTGAACGATACGTCGGACGAAAGTTATAAGTTGGTCGGACGACCGAGACTAGCAAAACGATTATGCCTTGACGCAATAATCGGATTGACGGAAAAAGAATACTCGAGCTTACAAATGAGTCGCACGACTTGCGATCTCGATCGAAATGTTGGGCGAGTCGAATCGAATCGCATGACTTACGATTTTGATAAGAAATGTTAGGCGATGCCAATTGTAATCGAATCGTACGATGTGCGACTTCGGTGAAGAAAGTTGGTTGACGTGAGAAACGTACCTAAGAAATAGTTGGATTACGTACGACGACACTCAATTGAGTACGACTGAAAACACGCGAAACTTAGAGGGCGTGATCGTATAACTCGAGGGTTCGATGTGGATAATCGGTAACTCAGTTACGCGATCAAAGTATAGCGGGATGCGACGAATGGGAAAACAAGTTGATGCGTATGGAAAAGTTCGTTGCGAACTTGGATGTATGCGATGCGAGTTAAGTTGACGTTGAAACAGACTCAAAGTTGACCCTCTTGCTATCGAAATTGATATGAACTATCAAGATCGATACGCAAGGAAACGTAAGCACGATGTGAGAATACAAATGGAGTGCGCCTTGCGCTATCAAATTTTTGTAAGTAACGATACGAGGATGAACGAACTTGGTTGATCGTAAATTTTGTGATTAATCGAGAGTAGACTATAAGTCATCGACGATTGCTCGATGCGTATAGCATCTCGTGTGTCGACCCGCAAATAAGATAGACTCGAACTCGAGGCGAGTAGATGCGTCGTGAATATCAGAACCATCGACGCTAGTACAAGGATTTGCTCGGAGGATAGTTGCGCATCAGTTGCGTTGATAGAAATGGTTATGTGCGGATTGGATAGTCGTATAGAAATGGTTATGTCGGAACGTGATTTGGCTCCGAAATAAGATATAGCATGGTTCATAGTAAACTGTCCTTCGGTGATGATCCACAATTATCGAGCGTAGCTTCGGGGCAGCTGACCCTAGAAGACTTGACCGCCAAATCAAAATTGAATGCTGCAGACCGTAAGATGACCCATGCGATAGCATATGGGATTGCACCGATAACAAATATAACACGGTGCATGTTAACGATAAGTCTAGGCGATTGCGAGAAACGTGCTATGCACGAGAGGGAACGATAAGGGAATGGCTTACGAGGCATGTCGTTAGATTCGGATTCACCTTGCAATTGAGCTTGCGTGAATCGAACTTGTATTCGATGTTGCGAGACGGATAAGTTGGGAATTTGGCTAGTAAATTTCTACTCGTTAGGAATCAAATGTAAGACGCGTCGTTAAGACATTCGTGTCAAGGCGATCGTTGCCTTGAGCACCGTCGCCTTGATGTAAACTTTCGTGTCGGATAGATTGTGGCCATTGTGTAATGTCAATTTAAACTTGCGTCGGGAGAATCTAAGCACGGGGACAATGTGAGTGACCTAGCGGGCGTAGCCCTGAATGTTGATGCATTTGCAAGTCAACAAAGAAATCGTATCGAGACAAGTTGCAAGCGAGATTTCGAAAATAGTTGGGTAGCGACGTCGAACGCAAGGCGTTGCGGAGACTCGTTGTGATTGGATGCGCGACGGCTTGACGCGATGTGTAGAATTGATAGTCCCGATGAAACATACGAAATGGGAAGGGCGATTTGAATCGCGTAGCGTTATGCAATAAAATTTGCGAGAACAAGTGCTAAGGATAAGTCTGGTCGAGAGTACGAGATGGCAAGCATAGGATTGAAATTTACCTGTCAGCTTTGTTCCAATTTGCTACGACTGGACTTGGTCGAAATACATATATCTTCGGGACGCCTTAAATATAGGTACGGATCCAAATCGAGTTGTATCCAAATTCAAATCGAGCTGCAGGGATGACTTGAAATGTTAGTGAAAAGCTTGCGGCATAGTATGAAATCAAACAACATTGGTGGGACGAGATCGTAAAACGATCTGTAAAATACTTAGTCGGAGTGTTGGTTTTGGTTCGAGGACGAACCTTGTTTTGAGTGGTATATTCTGTAATGCCCCGCTCCGCACGGCGCATTACGCTGAAGCGTTGACTCAACGAGTCGCGTGGACCGAAAGAATGTATCGATGCAAAACGATACGAGAGCTAAGTTGTCCCGAGCAGCGCATCGAACTAAGTCGATACGAAGAGTTGCCTTGTCCCGAAGAATGCATCGAGTGAATCGATGCGAAGCGCCGCGTTGCCCCGAAGGATGAGTGCATTGAATCGGCTCGAAGATTCTAAGAAATCGAATCGACCAAGGCGCAAGTCTGAATCGAAGCAAGTATTGATTTTAGTTGGTTTCGTGTGCAGGTCATACTTTGACAGGAAAATATTAGAGGTCGATCTTTTGCAATATTTAGTAAGGGGTCCGCGAAACCAAAACGTCGCCTTGCGACGGGCAGAGACTTGGGCACGCTAAGGCGAATTGGGCGTATAACTCAACGAAGCACGAAGTGCTCGAATGGCTAAGTCAGGAGAGTGGCCGTGCAACAAAGTTAGGGAATCGAGCCGCATCGGCTCGGCAAAACGACGAAGGCGAATCGACTCAAGGTGGGAGGATTGACTTCTTTTTACTCCTTCATTCGATAAGTCAAATATATCATTGTATGCTAAAAGTTAACCTATCGACGCCACGGGCGTGGTTCGATCGGAGATAAAACATAGTGTGAGTCGAACACTAAGTTAGAACAATTGAATTGATACGTGCATCCTATGCACGAATCGCTATGGAACATTGGATATCGCAAAGGCGAGCGCCTCGGTGCGCAAGCCGTAAAACATGGGATAACTGTACTCGGCGAGTGCCTTAGTGCACGAACCATACCGTGCCTTTGATGCACGAGTTAGACGGCTAGAACATTGAAAGACAATAGGCGAGCGCCCTAGCGCGCAAGCCCCGAACATTGAATGCTAAGTTATAGAACATGAGAATACGGTCGAACGTGCCTACGTGCACGGGATAATAAAAGATGGCTTCGTTGCGAGAGAATACAGTTGTGGCATGAATGTGGCGAAACTGTCGGCTATGACATGGTGCCTCGAAAGGTGTTCGAGATCTTCGGGTCGTTCAGTTGACGAGCATTGAGTTGAGGCACGATGCCATTGAAACATTGAAACGAAGCAAGAAACGTAAGAACACAGTAAGTTAACGAAAGAGACGCGAGATGATAAGTCTGAGTCTCGGACTCAAGACTATGTTTGGTTGTTTGAAAATGATGGCTTGAATGATAGGGCATTGCATGGTCGAATGGGATGGACTTGAGATAATTGCGATGATATCTTCCGTGCACGGAACGTTCCCTCTGAACGGGTGCGCCGGGGCACCGGGACCGTTCGGCCTAGGAGGGATATAATCTTTGATAGGCGCACATCTGCGAATCGTCCGATTAGCACTCGGTCGTAAATGTGAGAAGCCACAAATGATGGTAGGCACGCGGTAAGTTTCGGTTGTTGGGATTGCAACCCAATCCGTGAAACGCCGGGCTACCCAAATTCGAGAGAGAAAAGAAGGAGAGAAAAGAAAGTAAGAAAAATGAAAGAGAAACTCCTTTAGTCCATTCCGGCGCGGATACGCCCACGACCCTCATATAGTTAAGGAACGATGGGTCGAAAGTGTAGGCGCAGATGCGTCCCGCATAGAGATCCTGCTTAGAGATGCACATATAACATGACAGGGAAGGATTACGGCGTATTCACCTTGCGTCGGTGCAAGGGCGAGTGCGTCGACTTGGTAAGAAGTCGCACCACGAATCAAACACGAGATTGTTTGTTTGCTTGTCTATTCAATTCGATAACATGCTTGCCATGCTAATATGTTTTACGCTTTCGAAGATGCCATGAAATTGACCCTAAGGAGAACATAGCAAGATCATAAGCTAAGTTGCATGATTTAACATAAAGATTAAAATGTCGGTTTAGAAAGATGATCTTTGCTTCAGTACATGCGAGGACGAACGTACTGATCCCCCACCAGCTTCATGCAGGGTGCAGGGAATGGAAGGCTCGCGGCGAAGCGTTGCTTGAACGTGTTAAGGCTTGGAATGCCGAAGTGCATTGAAGCGTGCTATCGCATTGACGCTCGGACTACGCAGCTGGATTGATGCGGCCGAGATATAGAAGGCATGATGTATGGAACGATGAAATCCTTTGTGGGCAAGAGAGAACCTGAGTGTTGTAGCCAATCTGGCATGTATTGTTAGGCTATCGAAAGCCATTGAAATCTCAGTTTCGAATATCAATAAAGAGAATTGTTTCGTATACTCTGTTTCCCTTTCGTTGTTGAATCGAATCAAAAGATAACCATTTGAGAACTTGTCATCTTGCCTTGCACGAGCGCAACTCCAGGCTCGTGCGGCATCACGCCCCCTGCGAGGACGATGATTCGGGTGATTCCGGGTCGGGGCGTGACAAATTGGTATCAGAGCTCTTGGCTCAATTTCCTCTGGACGCTCGCTTCATTTCAATTCGAAAAGTTGCCCACCACCACTTGATATCACTCTTGACTCTACTCGATGCCGTACTGGATGTTCCATACAATAAGTCTAATACAAATCGTGAAATTTTGCCGCGTGTGTTTTAGAAATTTCATGATGTTTGCTAAGGAAAGTCGCGATGGGTATATTGCATTGAATGCAACGAGCCGTAAAAATGTTAGTTGCTGCAAGCGCAACAAATTGTGAGATACAATTTGAGATGTTGTCGCAACGTAACATGTTGAATGGGAAATAAAACGATGCACGAAGTGCAACGAGTTAATGGGAATATGCGTTAAAATGAAAGTGAGAAGTGATAAGCCAATACCGAATGTGTTAAACGGATTGCGCATTGACTTGGAAAGTCGAGAGTAAATCGTTGCACGAGGTGCGGGAAATGTTGGAAATGATCGTTGCACGATGTGCAACGCGTATTGAAAGTAAAATTATTGCACGTGGTGCAACGCATATCAAATTAATCGTTGCACGAAGTGCAAGGGAAATCGGAAATGAATCGTTGCACAAAGTAAAATGAAATGTCAGAGATAAATCGTAGCACGATGTGCAATGCGTGTCGGAACTAAAATTTGTTGCACGGGGTGCAACGCATGTCCAAATAAATTGTTGCACGAGATGCAACGTAAGGAAAATATTGAAATTGTAAATCGATAGAACGAATCGTTCGGTTGCACACCAAACTTATGTTGGCAAGCGAGAACATTGACCGGATCGTGTCGGGTTTTGATAAAAATTAAAGTTACGGTTGTGATCAAGCACGATCACTGCGGAAATCGTAAGTCGGAAGAGATTGTCGGTTTGTACTAAGTATAGTACGAGGGAAATGGCTTGATTTCCGAGTGGTATATGCCATACCACGTAGGCGATGAATGACTCGATTTCGAGTGGTATATGGTATAACACTCGTGCGATGAATTGCATCGACGCGTTGTGAGAATTGCGGAAGGTTTGTCCGCAACGGACGGGGAAGTACCGAGACTCGATTGAAAATTTGTATGACGGTATGTTGATGCAAGTGTTCTTCGGAAATTAGTTGGGACGATAAGGCGAGACTCGTATCGTTGAACGATACGTCGGACGAAAGTTATAAGTTGGTCGGACGACCGAGACTAGCAAAACGATTATGCCTTGACGCAATAATCGGATTGACGGAAAAAGAATACTCGAGCTTACAAATGAGTCGCACGACTTGCGATCTCGATCGAAATGTTGGGCGAGTCGAATCGAATCGCACGACTTGCGATTTTGATAAGAAATGTTAGGCGATGCCAATTGTAATCGAATCGTACGATGTGCGACTTCGGTGAAGAAAGTTGGTTGACGTGAGAAACCGTGCCTAAGAAATAGTTGGATTACGTACGACGACACTCAATTGAGTACGACTGAAAACACGCGAAACTTAGAGGGCGTGATCGTATAACTCGAGGGTTCGATGTTGGATAATCGGTAACTCAGTTACGCGATCAAAGTATAGCGGGATGCGACGAATGGGAAAACAAGTTGATGCGTATGGAAAAGTTCGTTGCGAACTTGGATGTATGCGATGCGAGTTAAGTTGACGTTGAAACAGACTCAAAGTTGACCCTCTTGCTATCGAAATTGATATGAACTATCAAGATCGATACGAAAGGAAACGTAAGCACGATGTGAGAATACAAAATGGAGTGCGTCTTGCGCTATCAAATTTTTGTAAGTAACGATACGAGGATGAACGAACTTGGTTGATCGTAAATTTTGTGATTAATCGAGAGTAGACTATAAGTCATCGACGATTGCTCGATGCGTATAGCATCTCGTGTGTCGACCCGCAAATAAGATAGACTCGAACTCGAGGCGAGTAGATGCGTCGTGAATATCAGAACCATCGACGCTAGTGCAAGGATTTGCTCGGAGGATAGTTGCGCATCAGTTGCGCCGATAGAAATGGTTATGTGCGGATTGGATAGTCGTATAGAAATGGTTATGTCGGAACGTGATTTGGCTCCGAAATAAGATATAGCATGGTTCATAGTAAACTGTCCTTCGGTGATGATCCACAATTATCGAGCGTAGCTTCGGGGCAGCTGACCCTAGAAGACTTGACCGCCAAATCAAAATTGAATGCTGCAGACCGTAAGATGACCCATGCGATATCGCATATGGGATTGCACCGATAACAAATATAACACGGTGCATGTTAACGATAAGTCTAGGCGATTGCGAGAAACGTGCTATGCACGAGAGGGAACGATAAGGGAATGGCTTACGAGGCATGTCGTTAGATTCGGATTCACCTTGCAATTGAGCTTGCGTGAATCGAACTTGTATTCGATGTTGCGAGACGGATAAGTTGGGAATTTGGCTAGTAAATTTCTACTCGTTAGGAAATTAAATGTAAGACGCGTCGTTAAGACATTCGTGTCAAGGCGATCGTTGCCTTGAGCACCGTCGCCTTGATGTAAACTTTCGTGTCGGATAGATTGTGGCCATTGTGCAATGTCAATTTAAACTTGCGTCGGGAGAATCTAAGCACGGGGACAATGTGAGTGACCTAGCGGGCGTAGCCCTGAATGTTGATGCATTTGCAAGTCAACAAAGAAAATCGTATCGAGACAAGTTGCAAGCGAGATTTCAAAAATAGTTGGGTAGCGACGTCGAACGCAAGGCGTTGCGGAGACTCGTTGTGATTGGATGCGCGACGGCTTGACGCGATGTGTAGAATTGATAGTCCCGATGAAACATACGAAATGGGAAGGGCGATTTGAATCGCGTAGCGTTATGCAATAAAATTTGCGAGAACAAGTGCTAAGGATAAGTCTGGTCGAGAGTACGAGATGGCAAGCATAGGATTGAAATTTACCTGTCAGCTTTGTTCCAATTTGCTACGACTGGACTTGGTCGAAATACATATATCTTCGGGACGCCTTAAATATAGGTACGGATCCAAATCGAGTTGTATCCAAATTCAAATCGAGCTGCAGGGATGACTTGAAATGTTAGTGAAAAGCTTGCGGCATAGTATGAAATCGAACAACATTGGTGGGACGAGATCGTAAAACGATCTGTAAAACACTTAGTCGGAGTGTTGGTTTTGGTTCGAGGACGAACCTTGTTTTGAGTGGTATATTCTGTAATGCCCCGCTCCGCACGGCGCATTACGCTGAAGCGTTGACTCAACGAGTCGCGTGGACCGAAAGAATATATCGATGCAAAACGATACGAGAGCTAAGTTGTCCCGAGCAGCGCATCGAACTAAGTCGATGCGAAGAGTTGCCTTGTCCCGAAGAATGCATCGAGTGAATCGATGCGAAGCGCCGCGTTGCCCCGAAGGATGAGTGCATTGAATCGGCTCGAAGATTCTAAGAAATCGAATCGACCAAGGCGCAAGTCTGAATCGAAGCAAGTATTGATTTTAGTTGGTTTCGTGTGCAGGTCATACTTTGACAGGAAAATATTAGAGGTCGATCTTTTGCAATATTTAGTAAGGGGTCCGCGAAACCAAAACGTCGCCTTGCGACGGGCAGAGACTTGGGCACGCTAAGGCGAATTGGGCGTATAACTCAACGAAGCACGAAGTGCTCGAATAGCTAAGTCAGGAGAGTGGCCGTGCAACAAAGTTAGGGAATCGAGCCGCATCGGCTCGGCAAAACGACGAAGGCGAATCGACTCAAGGTGGGAGGATTGACTTCTTTTTACTCCTTCATTCGATAAGTCAAATATATCATTGTATGCTAAAAGTTAACCTATCGACGCCACGGGCGTGGTCCGATCGGAGATAAAATATAGTGTGAGTCGAACACTAAGTTAGAACAATTGAATTGATACATGCATCCTATGCACGAATCGCTATGGAACATTGGATATCGTAAAGGCGAGCGCCTCGGTGCGCAAGCCGTAAAACATGGGATAACTGTACTCGGCGAGTGCCTTAGTGCACGAACCATACCGTGCCTTTGATGCACGAGTTAGACGGCTAGAACATTGAAAGACAATAGGCGAGCGCCCTAGCGCGCAAGCCCCGAACATTGAATGCTAAGTTATAGAACATGAGAATACGGTCGAACGTGCCTACGTGCACGGGATAATAAAAGATGGCTTCTTTGCGAGAGAATACAGTTGTGGCATGAATGTGGCGAAACTGTCGGCTATGACATGGTGCCTCGAAAGGTGTTCGAGATCTTCGGGTCGTTCAGTTGACGAGCATTGAGTTGAGGCACGATGCCATTGAAACATTGAAACGAAGTAAGAAACGTAAGAACACAGTAAGTTAACGAAAGAGACGCGAGATGATAAGTCTGAGTCTCGGACTCAAGACTATGTTTGGTTGTTTGAAAATGATGGCTTGAATGATAGGGCGTTGCATGGTCGAATGGGATGGACTTGAGATAATTGCGATGATATCTTCCGTGCACGGAACGTTCCCTCTGAACGGGTGCGCCAGGGCACCGGGACCGTTCGGCCTAGGAGGGATATAATCTTTGATAGGCGCATATCTGCGAATCGTCCGATTAGCACTCGGTCGTAAATGTGAGAAGCCGCAAATGATGGTAGGCACGCGGTAAGTTTCGGTTGTTGGGATTGCAACCCAACCCGTGAAACGCCGGGCTACCCAAATTCGAGAGAGAAAAGAAGGAGAGAAAAGAAAGTAAGGAAAATGAAAGAGAAACTCCTTTAGTCCATTCCGGCACGGATACGCCCACGACCCTCATATAGTTAAGGAACGATGGGTCGAAAGTGTAGGCGCAGATGCGTCCCGCATAGAGATCCTGCTTAGAGATGCACATATAACATGACAGGGAAGGATTACGGCGTATTCACCTTGCGTCGGTGCAAGGGCGAGTGCGTCGACTTGGTAAGAAGTCGCACCACGAATCAAACACGAGATTGTTTGTTTGCTTGTCTATTCAATTCGATAACATGCTTGCCATGCTAATATGTTTTACGCTTTCGAAGATGCCATGAAATTGACCCTAAGGAGAACATAGCAAGATCATAAGCTAAGTTGCATGATTTAACATAAAGATTAAAATGTCGGTTTAGAAAGATGATCTTTGCTTCAGTACATGCGAGGACGAACGTACTGATCCCCCACCAGCTTCATGCAGGATGCAGGGAATGGAAGGCTCGCGGCGAAGCATTGCTTGAACGTGTTAAGGCTTGGAATGCCGAAGTGCATTGAAGCGTGCTATCGCATTGACGCTCGGACTACGCAGCTGGATTGATGCGGCCGAGATATAGAAGGCATGATGTATGGAACGATGAAATCCTTTGTGGACAAGAGAGAACCTGAGTGTTGTAGCCAATCTGGCATGTATTGTTAGGCTATCGAAAGCCATTGAAATCTCAGTTTCGAATATCAATAAAGAGAATTGTTTCGTATACTCTGTTTCCCTTTCGTTGTTGAATCGAATCAAAAGATAACCATTTGAGAACTTGTCATCTTGCCTTGCACGAGCGCAACTCCAGGCTCGTACGGCATCACGCCCCCTGCGAGGACGATGATTCGGGTGATTCCGGGTCGGGGCGTGACAATGGTAATCCTTCATGTTCCCAAGTGACTCTTCACCTTTGTAACTCCCAAGTGACTTTTCACTTTGTAACTCCCAACCTCTCTCTCCCTATATAAAGAGAGGTTGGGATGGCTTGTAGAGACACATATGGAGATATATGAAATTAGTCTATCTAACAAGAGAGAGAGAGCTTCATACCTATTCATCTCATTCTCCGGGTGTTGAGCTTATAAGCCTTAAAACACACATATTATTTGTTGTAATGTTTGTTGTATATTATTCGTTTAAAAAAACAGCCCAGTGGAAAAAAGGGGCCCAGTTAGAAAATCTAGCCCAATAACAAAAAAGCGGCCCAACTGAGCAAAACTGAATAAACCGAACAAAATTTTCTGTTATGTTTATATGGGTTATTGTAAACTTCGGTTCGGTTTCGGTTTGCTGAAAAATTAATTCGGTTTAATCAGTTTTAAGCTTCTCGGTTCGGTTATAACCGAAGTAACCGAATACTCACCCCTACACTGCGCAGCCTGGCAGCCTGGCAGCCTGCTGCTACTATTGCTGCTTGCCACCGCGCTCGCTTGCTGCCGCTGCTGCTCAATCGCCACCGCGGCCGCGCTATTTGCATGTGCCCGCCGCCACGGCGCCGTCCGCTCGTGCTCGCCCGTTGTTGTTGCTGTTGCGCCCCCCCTCCGGTCGTGGGCACCAAAGAGAGAGGAGGGCTGCCGAAGAGAGAAAGAGAGAGAGAGAGAGAGAGAAGGGGAGGGGGGGGAGAGAGAGAATGGGAGGGACATTTTTGTCATTTTATCTCTTCAACTAACACTGTTAAGACAAGAATGGAGAGAAAATATTAAGTTAGTACCTATCAAAGTTGAGGATATCAAGTTGAAAAAGTCAATAGTTGAGGATATTAAGTTGTAATTAGCCAAAATATTATTTGGTATACATATTACTATATAGTCGAGATTTTTATATTGTTGAGAATTAAATTTCATGTAATTAAATTGAAAGCTCCAAAAGAGAATTTATATTCCCTGTAATTAAATGGAAGCTCTCAAAAGATGTCGAAGAAGAAAAAGTTGAAAGAAGTTTGAACACAAGGGTGCAAAAGCAAACAAAGATTCATGCCACGGGCCCAAACTCATTTAATACCTCCAAAAGTAACGGCTTTCAAAACAAACAAACAAACACTTCTTTTTTTTCTTCTCCCTTCTCACTCCCCAAACCTTCACTCAATCTCTCCTCCTCCTCGGCTCCTCCCCCTCCCAAAAAAAAAATCTCCAAACCCAAACCCTAACCCTAAAAATTATCCAATGGCGGCAGACCGACGAAACCCTGACCACTGGAGACCTAGCCTCATCGACCGGTTCCGTGCCAGATCGAGGGAGATCGAGCAGGGGAGGGGCGCAGCCGTCACGACGGACGAGGTGGCGGCGATCTACAGCGAGCTGCTGGAGAGCTTGAGGACCAAATCGAAGCATACAATCACGGAGCTCAGCATCGTCGCCGACCAGCAGCTGCGGCACGCCGAGGGGATCGCCCGCGCCATCTGCGACCGAATTCTCAAGGTTCCATATATATATATATATATATATATATATATATATATATATATATATATATATATATATATATATATATATATATATATATATAGGGTCGTTCTACAATACATCCGCTGGAAATGGATGTATCGATACATCCGAAATCTGGACCGTTGGATGTTGATCCAATGGTTCGGATTGAATAATAGTGTAGAAACATCATTTAATGCTGATTTAGACTTTTGACCTGTTGGTAACTTGCTTTAGCAGGTCATTCTTCACTTTAATTTTTTCAATGAACACCCTAAATTAATTCATATTTACTCTCTCAAAAGTCCATCCAATTTAATATTTCATATTATATTTTTTTTGGTTACAGGCCGTCGTGGTGGTGGTGTTGGTGGTTGTGGTGGAAAGAGAAACAGAGATGAAGATGGAAATAAGAATCGGTCCGGATCGCGTCGAACGTCGTCGAGCCCTCCTAGAACAACGAGGAGTACCAGCTGTGCCGTGAAGAATCGGTTCGCTTCCCGTCGGACATAGTCGAAACCTCCTCGAACAAGAAGTATTAGCGGCGCCGCTCTAATTTTACTGTCCATGCCATTGTCAGAAATCTTATTTTTCATCTAATAATTTAATATTTTGTTAATAAAGCTACATGTCACGGTGGTGGTTGTGAACTGAGGAAAACCTGCTTCTGAGGTCGGGCGGATCATCTTGTCACATATTTTTAAAAAAAATCTGTATTGATCGGACGAATTTTTTTTACTTTTCTAATGATAATATTTTCGAAGAGAATATTTTATTTGGACGGTGAACGGCCATTCTCTTTGCTTTTAACACGGAGAATGGCCATTTTCTTTGCTTTTAACACGGCAAATGGACGGAGAATGGCCATTCTCTTTACTTTTAACACGGCGATTGTACGAAGAATGGCCATTCTCTTTGCTTTCTACACGGCGAATGGACGGAGAATGGCTGTTCTCTTTGTTTTTAACACGGAGAATGGCCATGCTCAAGGAGAATGGCCATTCTCCGTTCTTTGAAAACGGAGAACGGACACTCTCTGTGCTTTTAACAAAGTATGGTACATTTAGGACTGGAAATGTTCAAGTATCTCATATTTTTTTCACCAAATATTTACAGTATTTTTAATATCATTTACCATAGTACATTCATTTTATATTAAATCATTTTCAAGATAATCCGAATATCATTTTATCAGGCTTCCACTGTATGGCTGAACAAAATTTCTTACGAATGTTTGAATATAATTAACCTACTATCAAAGAGAATTTTTCTTACATTACATTATGCCTTACACTGGCATCGACTTCATACTGATGGCATCGATGTACTGATGGCAATAACAAAGGATGAACATGCAGGATTACAATTATGTTTCCGCAATAACAAGGGATGAACAGGCATGATTACAATTTTGCTTCAGCAATAACAAGGGATGAACATGCACTGGCATCGAATTCATACTGATGGCATCGATGTAATGATTTTTTACAGAAAGCAAAACACATTACAATCAAATAAAGTTTCAGTGATCCCAGGAATGCATCCGTAATGTGGCCACCTTTAAACCCTAGCAATGCACCCCAGGACTCACGAAATCTGTGATGGGCATCGCAAATCAAAGGAATACACCAAATATTCAATCATCTATCAAGGCCAACTGCCAACCAAATAAACGCTTCAACCAGAAAATCCATAAAATTAAGTATACTTCATTCCAAGTCAATAAACTGCATAATTCACGTTACAGTAATCTGCAATCCACGTTAGTAATTCAACATAGACTGATAATTCACAATACAATAATCCAATAAATATCAGACCTACTCTAAATCAAGACCATATTACATTTTCAAATCAAATTACGAACTATGCACGGAGTACAAGCGAAAAGTTTAATCTTACAATATTTCAAACACAAAATTTAGTTGTCCGCATGACAACAAATATTCAGAACAATTTAAAGTCAAATATTACTTCCACATTGAAATAAGAGACATTCAAAACTCAAAAGATGAATCTTCATAGACGTCTCCTCTTCATCTTCTTCTTCTGTTTCTTTTTTTTTCTACTTCTTCTTTCTCAAAAATATCCTTCACCAACCTTGAGGGACGGATGAAGAAAATTATAGCAGTATTGACTCACTTTATAGGTAGAAATGACATCCAGAAACATAAATAGAAGTATCAAAGTGATGGCTAGCATTAAAGTGTCAATGTGCACAGTGTGTATTTTTACATAAGATTTTGGGCTAGCCCCATTACCTTCTTCACGGGAAGGAAAATCTTATTCTTGGTCAGCAAATTCAACCTCTATCTGGTTAATCTTATCCAGAATCAATTTCTGGTTGTCGGATATAGTCTTCATCTCTTTGAAGACATTCTCAAAGTTTGCAGCAACAAAATTGTATAGATCATCAACCCTGTCCTTAGTGTTTTTGATTCCATAAGTTGATGGTTTTCCAGATGTTGATGGTTTGCTTGCAGCTGCTGCCGTTTTCCAAACATTCGAGTGAGGTTAGTTTTCTCATGGGGCCTTTTTTAATATAAAACATCCCTGCTAAGCTTGGGACGAATGTTTATAGCCATCGAGCATACAAATCCTACGAAAGGGAGAGCTGTCCTTGCAGTTGGTTTTCCCACGAGATGCATCATTCTACTGAACATGTAGGAACCTATATCCATCCTTTTTTTCTTCCCCATATAATAAAGAAATTTTACTCTCTCGGGATGGATGGAAAACTCATGTCCAGTAGGGTTGAGTGTTTGAGATACGTAGGCATGCAACAATTTATACAAAGTTTTTAATTGATCTTTGTATACATTTTGAGGGGTCTTGGCACCATTGAAACACCTGTAATCTCATGAATTGCATCCGTCATGGAAACATTATCAATATCTTTCATATCAAACTCAGGAACTGGATCAAATCCATAAAATTCGTTGATGACAGCAGCATTTACCTAATCAGTTTCCCTCTCAGAAA
>JANAVB010019074.1:100000-141103 GCA_029216955.1 Iris pallida | reverse complement strand
ACCTGACTAAATTCTCGACCCGATATGTGATTGTGTTCTATTGTTTCCTTAAAATGCTTAAATTGTGCTTTATCTTGATTGCTTGACCCTTTGTCCCATCACACTACTAGCTTAACTCTTGTAAGTTGGGTAGAATACCTCACAACCAAACAAACCTTTTTTTCGTGAACCACATTGGTAAGCTCACTTAGACTATAATTCAGAGGACCCTACCTTATCTAGTCTACCAAGCCATAAATAAGAAACACTAGGACAACTGTATAGGCCCAAACTTCGGGCGAGCCTTGATTTTAAAAGATCTTGGACTATTTAAAATTCTTTCATCAGTACCTTCCTTGCTCATATTTTGACTATCTCATGCTGCTAATGTAGCTTCAGTTTTGTAAGCTTATTTCATTATCAAGCTTGATCATGACATATTTTATTGGGTGCACCCACTAACATATTGTCTAATCAGAACCGGTGCATGATGGTATGATCAACCTATTGTACTTTGGTTCGCTTATCACATATTATCTACGTGGATGGAGACATAGTAAACTTGCCTTAGAGTCTCATCCGCGACCGCCTTGACAATTTTTATTTGAATTATTTCTGCCGCCTATGAACCCCACAATTCGTACTCAATATATAACACCGTCTTTGAAACCTTTGTTGTTCTTGTCTTTTACTTATTTTGGAAAGACAAGACACTGTACTTGCTAAGATAGACTCAAGGTATCATCTTTGGTTGCCCAGTCGGTTAAGTTATACACAAATGATAGCCACCGACCGACTCATGTGGCTATATCCTCGCCTTTAACTACTCCTTATTTCTCAACCCTAGAATTATTATGCCTTTCAAATGTTCTCGAGCACTCGAGAATGATTCTAATCATTCACTTAAATCAAACTCTCAATCGAGGCGATTAGTCTCCAGTTTCTCTCTAGGAACCACATTTCCCAAATGTCTAATTTATTTTTTGGTCTACTCATTTCCTTACTGTTCTTCTAAATTGGATATTCAAAAGTTTGTTATCTTCACTAGCGATCCTTATTAATTCCATAACCATGATATATTTTTGAATATATCGACTCCATAATTTTCTATTGCATGATGGTGTTGAATGCCGTTTTATCGCCTCCACCAAATTTAATTGCATTTTTGGTATTGACGAACTCTTCTATCCCTCAACCCTATCTACCCTATTAATCCTAAATTTCGAGGACGAAATTCTTGTAAGTTGGGTAGAATGTAAAACCTCCTATTTTTATTTATCCTTATTATTTTATTAGACTTAAAAATTAAATTTTTGCATAATGATGTTTTATTTTATTAGAAATGATCTTAGCCATTGTTAAATTTTGGAACATAAGACTACCATGAATTTTGGCACGGAAGATGTAGTAGTGTGCTTTGACCAGTATATTAGCCATGTCGTGGGAGGCTTAGCCATAGTTCAGTCCGAACTAGAAAAACCAGGCCGAGTTGTGAAATAACGCTTTTAAATTATTTTAATTAAATATTATTTTATATATTGATTTTTAGACGGTTCGGTTTGTCCAATTCAGTCCGAACAGGGCCCGAACCAAATTTAAGCCCGTGAAGGCATGGTGGGACCAAGATGGCCATGTAGAAATATTTCATGTGTGTACAAATATTTTTAAATAATTTTGAGACTTGTTGAATATTTATTGACTTTCGGTACAAAATTTTATTTTATTAATAAAATAATGTTTTACAAGATGGTATGATTTTTGAACCCACACATGGGTGAGCGGTAAAGTTCACCATTGGGACGATTATTATTATTTTATTATAATTTAAGTTATTTTATGGAGATTAAAATATGTTCATTCTATTTAGATATTATTATTATTGAGATTGATTTATTGTAAGATGAATTTATATATGTATGTAGATATATTTAAATATATTAAAATTTGGATATGTGATATTTAAAGCGTTATTTGTATTTAAATAATTTTTGGATATATAATAATAAGTTTAAAAAGATTTAGAAAAAAAAATGTTTAAAGATTTAGATAAGAATAAGAAAAGAAATGAAAAAGGGGAAAAAAAAAGAAAATAAAAAGAAAAAGAAAAAAAAACAAAAAAAAAAAACAAAGCCACCCACCCACATGAGTGGGCGGGCCCCCTCTTCCCCATTTACGCTGCTGCTACAGCTTGCTTTCCGCGAGCAACCCGTGGGGTTATTGGTAACACACAAATGGGGTTATTAGTAATAGTTGTAGTATTAGGTTTTCATCCAATTTGTTTTATATAACTTCCTTCACGAACCTCAAAACCCTAGACTTCCAAAACGAAAATTTTAGCAGAACATACCCTCTTCGCCTACGAGTTCGTTTCGTCAGCAACGGAGTTGTGTGCACGACGAACGGAGCATCTGAAGTCAGCCCCGCGTCACCCACGGAGCAGCTTTCCCACTCAAGGTACCCTACTTCCCTACGACGTAACTTTTTGCTCGTAACTCCGATTTTCGATCCGTAAAATGTTCTGGAAAGTAGACTTGACCCTCTTCAAGATCCCCCAGGTGGATTTTGACATGGCCGTCCACCTTGCTCGAAAAATCGAGACGAAGTTGGAGAAAAACCTACTTTTCTGAATATTAAAAACTGTTTTGAAACGCCAATTTGTCGGCCACTTTTCTCGCTATCCATTAAACTTTCGTAAAAACTAATTGAAGGCTGTCAAAGACAACCTAACCGAGATTTTAACGCACCTTTTGGATTCACTTTTCATCTAATATGTAGAAAGTTACACGTTGTTAAAGTTTTTCGAAAAACTGTAAATTCTGTTTTCAAAAAGTAGAGAAACACACCGATACGACGTCTGTCCCGACAAACCGGGCGACGTGGTCGCACACTATATGCATCGAAAGACGCGTATGGATGTTGTCGACGTGTGGGAACTGACGGAACTCGATTTCAATACATGTGCGCGACGGAATCAATGCGTATCCGTCGAGATACCCCGTATCGACTCTTTGCAAATTAAGTCACAACTTTGTGCACACTCTTCGTATCGCGATGAAACTTGCGCCATTGGACTCCAAATATTTTTTTGGTCCTGTGAGCCAGTTTGGTCCGATTCTGAGACCGTTGATCGGGACGCTAATTTTGGCGGGCCCACAATCCCACTCAACGGACGATTTTGTGCACAGCCCACCGGAATCCAAAATTGGACATACCGTTGGGTTCGTCTCATCAAAATAAATCCGTAGACATATAGTTTGACGACTTTAGAGACCGTAGGTTCTGGCGCGCATTTCGGTGCAAAGCGGGTCTAACGGCGGACATCGTTTTGACCCAAAATTACGATTTTGCCCCTGTTCCAGAATTTAACTTTTGGACAGGCGTTTCCTAGGCATATCTTTTATTCCAAACTCGTTCGTGATGTTTGTTTCAGCATCCGGAGCTTCATGTGGATTTTGACTTTCGTGTTGACGATTCTGATTGTTGGATTTTGCTGCTTCTCGCACCACCCTCAGGCAAGATACATTGCCATTATAGTTTATATTCAGTTGCATTTTATTACATATCACTGTTCATTATTTCCAGTTCTTGTAGTTCTTGATTTATTGTCTACACAGTGATATTAGATATACTTTGTTATTATCCTTTGATTGCATATGGACTTAGAGTTAAGAGACTACCGTTGTAGTGTATTGCATATACCTTGACACAGTCGTACCACGAGGATGTGTGAGATGAGTAGCATGTAGAGGTTCTTGTGCGTGGGCTGATCCCCCATGTGCATGCGTTAGGGCTAACTGCTAATAGAGGCGTGTTAGAAGACTTAGCAGTTAGTAGAGGTATATGGTCGTGGATGTGACTTGACAGGTACATTGGGTGGGGAGAACATTACCTGACGTATGGGCTTCTATGCACTTCCCTTATTACCTGTGCGCTCCGTCGGAGACGCAGGCTCCAGGTGCCCTCTGACGTTATCCAGAGCGTTATGGACGTAGCCCCTTGCACATGATGCCCTCTGACGATCTTCGGACGTTACAGACGTAGGCCCCTGGTGCCCTATATGGGGACTATGCCAATCCCATTTACAGCCAGGGCTCATGCGTCGAAGGATTGTTTCTCAAATTGCATGTTCACTTTAGTATTGATAGATTACCTTATTGTGTCTTGTCACTTTCTTTGATTGTGGCATATTTTATATTCAGTATTTATATGGCATGTTTATTGTATCTTGTTACGTCCCTCTGAGGACCTGGTTATCTCTCCAGGTGTGTGCTTCTGTGATTTTGTAGGTGTTCTTGCCAAGACAGTGATCTTCTCCATTCTTTCGAAGATGGTTGCGCTTGGTTTGTCTCGTTATTCCATCGATCACTTCTTGTACATTTTATTTGAGGTAGTTGGTAGTGGACTTTGTCCGCCCAACGATTGTATACATGACAAATTCAAAGTTGCTTTTATATCATTTATTTATCTAGTGGATGAGATTTAGTTACTATGGTTCTACTGCATTTTACAGCTTATTATACATACAAGGTTTCCATATATTGGGGTGTACTTTGTATGTATGCAGCTGGCATGGATACGTACCTAGTCCTAAATACTTTGGGACTGGAGCGTTACAGGCAGGGTATCATTGGGTCTTATGCGGCTCGCCCAGGGCGGTTCGTGCGACTGAATTGAGCAAAGTTCCATGGCCGGCAGGTTCGAGGTCTCATGCGGCTGAAATTGGGCATACGGTTGGAAGAACACTTGCCGCATGAAATGCGGTCAAGTACTGTTCTTCTTCTCCAACTTCCAAAAAGAAGAGCACCACGAAGCCATGCTTCCAAGCTCCATAAAACCTTCATCCATAGTCCAAATTCGAACCTCCATAGGTCAAAATAGGGTAGAACGAAATTCTCTACAACATAGAACCATCAAAACTTGATAATAACTAGATTAACTAGATCAAAACCCAAGAAATTTGAAAATGTAATAAACTTAGATCTACGAGCAATGAGCCATGGAATTTAGAAATGCCAAGTACTAAAGTGTTGTAAAATGTTGCGAAGAAGAGAATGGAACAATAAAATTTGGGTTCCTCCATGAAGCAAGATGTACTTGCCTAAGCCCTTTCTCTCTCTCTCGCAGGTTGGTGAGGAGTTAATGGAGTAAGAAGAAGAAGATTAATTAGGAGAGAGAAAGGAGAGGGGGCTAATAAATGGGGTGGTGGTGGTAGGTAGATGGGTTGGTTTTCAATCAAAACCGAACCAAGCCTAACCAATACAAGCCAAACCGAACCAACCCAAGAATAAACCAATCAATGAAATGCTAGAATAAATCAAGCAGGGAGACATACAATACAAGATAAAATACGTACACGTATTCCAAAATACGTAATACGAACTACAGGCATTATAACTCTACCCACCTTAAAAGAATTCGTCCTCAAAATTTAATTAAGAGGCTAGAGGGCAAGAACAAGCTATCCTAATCACAAGCAAGCTATAACTAGGCAATAAATCAAGCAATCAATCATGCAAGCAAGGAATCGAAGTCATGAGGCATAAGGAAGACATTATACCTTACGAGTCAAAACAGTCGGGATATCATGATCGGATATCATCCTCACGCTCCCACGTTGACTCACCCAAGGAGTGATGACCCCAAACAACTCGGACTAACTTGATAGTCTTGTTCTTGAGCATCTTCTCTCTCCGGTCCAATATAGACACTGGCCTCTCCTCATACGAAAGGTTGGTACCAACAACCAGTTCCGAATGATCCAGGATACGACTCGGGTCTGGGATATACCGTCATAGTTAGGATACATGGAACACGTCATGCACCTCGCTTAGCGACGGTGGAAGAGCAAGACGATAGGATACATCTCCTACTCGCTCCAGAATATGAACGGTCCTATATACCTAGGACTAAGCTTTCCCCGTACGCCGAAACGAATGATGCCACGGTTAGACAAAATCCTCAGGAATACATGGTCGTCGACAGAAAACTCAAGAGGGCGTCGATGGGAATCGGCCCAATGGCGCTGACGATCTTGTGCAACGCGAAGATGATCTCTAACTCTTCTGACCACCTCGACTGTCTGGGCAATCATTTCTGGACCAAGCATATGCCTCTCTCCAACATCATCCTAGGCACCCGGGGATCTGCACTTTCTACCATACAGTGCCTCGAACGGTGCCATCTGGATACTGGCCTAGAAGCTGTTGTTGTACGAGAACTCCACCAGGTGTAGGTGATCTTCCCAAGAACCACCAAAGTCAAGTGTACAGGACCGCAACATATCTTCATGGGTCTGGATCGTACGTTCCGACTGACCATCCGTCTGCGGTGAGAAGCTGAGCTAAACGGAAGGTGAGTTCCCAAACTCTCTTGCAAGCTTCACCAGAAGTGCGATGTGAACCTGGAATCTCGGTCCGAGGTAATACTAACTGGCACACCGTGAAGCCTGACGATCTGCCTGAGATACATCTCTGCTAGCTGAGCCGTCGACTGACCAACTCTGAATGGGAGAAAGTGGGCCACCTTCGTGAGCCGGTCTATAATAACCCAAATAGCATCTCGACCAGCTGGGGATCTAGGTAATCCAGTCACGAAATCCATGGTCACATGCTCCCACTTCCACTCGGGAATCGGTAAAGACTGAAAAAGTCATGTTGGCCTCTGATGTTCTGCTTTAACCTGTTGGAAAATGAAACACCGAGAGACAAACCGGGCTATCTCCCTCTTCATGCCATTCCACCAAAAGTGCTGACGAATATCACGGTACATCTTCGTACCACCGGGATGAATGAATACTGAGAACTGTGAGCTTTCGCCATAATCTCCTGCCTGATATCTCACTGGGTACACAAAGACGCTTACCATACCGAAGTGTACCGCCCCCGTGGATAATAACTCTGGTCGCCGTCCTGCCTCACACTCTGCTCTAAGTCGCTGAAGCTTGGAATCTGCTGACTGCGCCATCCGGATCCTCTCGACTATAGTAGATTGAACCTGCATACTATCCATCAATGCCACACTGGAAGGGAGAACAACTTCTATACCCATCTTCTGAAGATCTACTAATAGCTATGGTTGCGCTGTTAGAAAATATACTCTGGCTCTCAAGCTCAATGCATCTGCTATAACGTTGACCTTTCCACGATGATACTGCAGGTTGACATCATAATCCATAAGAAGCTCCAGCCATCTCCTCTGACGTATGTTAAGATCCTTCTGGGTGAAAACATACTTCAGGCTCTTGTGGTCGGTAAAAATCTCCATTCTATCTCCTTACAAGTAGTGCCTCCACAACTTAAGTGCAAACACTACCGCTGCCAGCTCAAGTCATGGGCTGGGTAATTCCTCTCATGATCACGAAGTTGACGTGACGCATAAGCTATTACCTTCCTATGCTGCATCAAAACGCATCCCAGACCTCTGTTGAAGTATCATAATATACTGAAAATCCTCCGGTCCCATCTGGAAGCGTGAGAATGGGTGTCGTCATCAAGCCTCGCTTCAACTTCTCAAAAGAATCTGGCACTCTGCTGTCCAAGCAAACCGTGCATCCTTGCGGGTCAACTGGGTCAAGGGCGCTGAAATTTGAGCAAAGTCTGAAACAAATCGTCGGTAATAGCCGGCCAATCCAAGAAAACTACGGACTTCTACAACTGTGCTGGGCACTGGCCACGACTCTTTAGCCATGATCTTCTGGGGATCCACTTCTACTCCTCCTCTGGTGATGATATGACCCAAGTATGAAATATGATCGAGCCAGAACTCGTATTTACTAAACTTGGCATACAATTGGTGCTCACGAAGAATCTGGAGGACAACTCTGAGATGCTGCTCTTGCTCTGCTTCACTCTTGCTGTAGACCAGGATGTCGTCTAGGAACACAATCACGAACTGATCCAAGTAAGGTATGAAGATGCGATTCATGAGTTCCATGAATATAGCCGGCGTATTGGTTGCTCCAAATGGCATAACAAGGAACTCCTAATGTCCATATCTGGATCTGAAGGCTATCTTCGGGATGTCCTGCTCTCTGACCCTGATCTGATGATATTCTGACCGCAAGTCGATCTTCGAGAATACTGCTGCCCCCTGAGTTGATCAAACAAGTCATCTATCCTCGGAAGAGGGTATCTGTTCATGATTGTCACTGAGTTCAAGGTACGATAATAATACATAACCGGGACGTACCATCCTTCTTTTTTACAAGAAGCATTGGGGCTCCCCAAAGTGATCCACTAGCACGAATGAATCACTTGGTTCTGAGTTCTTCAATCATCTTGTACAATATCTCCAACTCTGATGGCGCCATCATGTAGACTCTCTCTGACACTGGGGATGTCCCGGAGATCAAGTCTATAGTGAACTCGATCTCCCGCTCTGGCGGCATCCCTGGAAGCTCTTCTGGGAAAATATCAGGAAACTCATCAAATATCCGAGGTAACACTGTTGCTACTGCCATCCGCAATACTGGAGGAGAAGGTTCAACTTCGCCTAGGAAGAAAGAAAACTCTGGCTCGCCTAGAATGCTAAAAATAACCCTGCCAATGTGGCAGTCTATTCTAGCATACTGGTTCCTCAACCAATCCATCTCTAGGACCACATCATAATCGGCCATCGAAAACTCTATCAATCTAGCGAGAAATTCTCTACCGCTAACTACGATCTGACACGAGAAAAACACTCTATCTACTCCCACAAGTCTGTTACCAGTAAGTATATTGAGCCTTACTGATAATGACTCGGGCTCCAATCCTACCCGTATCGTGAATCGTGCAGACATAAATGAATATGAGGCACCAGAATCAAATAAAGCTGAAGCTGGAAATGAGTTGACGAGAATGGTACCTGCCACTACCTCTCCTGGTGCCAATCCTTCCTCTGCGGTCATCACCATAGCCTGGCCATGCCCTCGGGGTGCTGGTCCCCTCTGCTGAAATCCTCGCTGCCTGCTCTGGATCTGGGCTTGAGCTTGTGCATACTGCTGGGTGTTGTTGCTGGAATACCTGGGACTGAGACGGCAAGGGCCTCTGAGGCTGATACTGCTGCTGCTGGACTGGAGCGGGTCCTCTCACCGAAGAACTAGAAAGGTTAGACGATGATGAACTACCCCTATTCGGGCAGGATCCTACCTTATGATCTGTGGCTCCACAAGCCAGGCACAATCCCTGCTCCTGCGACATTCTGCCACCACATGTCCTGGCTTCCCGCAATGAGAACAGCCCACTGCAAAAAATTGCTTCTGCTTCTGCTGCTGAGGGTACGTCGGGGCTGAATGTTGAACCGACGTCACTGAGGCTGCCCGCCTCGGAGCTCCAATGGTCAAAGCCCGAACTACCGGGGCTGGTGCTGAAGACTGATTTATCTGGCCGTGAGATCTCTTCCGTTCTCCGGCCCTTTCTATAATCCTCTGGAGGTATACTCATGCCTCCTAGCTGCTCTCAAGACCGTATCAAAAGTCTGATGCTCAAACTGCTCAACTGCCAATAAATCTCCAGGTGAAGCCCCTGCTGGAATCGCTGGGCTCTATCATACTCGGTCGCCACCAAAGTGGGAGCAAACCGACTGAGTCTGGAAAACTCGGCCACGTATCCATCGACCGTCCTGCTCATCTGCTTCAAATTGGTGAACCTCGTCTGTAGATCATATCAAGCTACAGCATCGAAATACTTGGTATGGAATCTCTATCTGAATACTGCCCAAGCAATGGGTGCCACTAATCCAACGGTGTCACGACCCGCACCCTCCGTGAGGGTACGAGTACGTAACAGCGCCCAGCCTACGCCGCAGTGTCGGCGGTAGAACGCTGTTCTGGGTCATGAACTATAACTAACTAACATGCAATACTCTCCGAAAGGAGTCCAACACAGAGGTACAACTCAATCACAAACTAAGGTAGAAAGTAGCACGATGGAAATAGATAAGAAACTCCTCAACTGAGGCACAACAGAAAGAATACAATATAACATCTACCAGTTTCAATATCTCTAAGAATATACAACTCTGAAAATAAGACAACAGCTAAAACATGAAAGAGAACAGACTAAACTATCTATACTAAGCAAGGGTGCCATCCTCAGTAGCTGCCTGAACCTCCCAGGGGTCCAGGTCGTGAGTGTCATCTAGGCAAGCTCCAAGGTAAGGGGTGTCGGGTTTCTCATCATCCTCTGTAAAATTTTCAACAGGTCCAGTCAGGACGGGAGCGAGCACAATACATTTCACGCAGATCATAACAGGTTAGAAAATATAAACATGCAAGAGAGTACGATACATGAAACTGAAAGAAGATACATGCTGTAAACAGGAAGAGAACTGTAATAGAAATATCTACTATAAGTAGAGAGCTACCAGTGACTAGTGATTTAGAGTACAAAGTCGACATATAAACGGCTTGATTTGCACATGGCTATACTAAAGAGGTGTACATGGCTATTCTACTTTAGAATTGTTCACATGACTATTTATACTCCCCCAAACCCCAATCAATACACAAGGATCCAGACAGGTTATGTTACGCACATGATTTTCACATGGAGCCCATAGATGGGTATACATGAAGTATTCACGAAGCTCAGAGAACTGAGTGCACATGAATTCCACACGAAGGCCCACAAAGGGTGCACATGAAGTATAGGTTATACATAAGATTCATGGGAAACACGACCGATCATGATAGCACATGAGATACACAAGCAAGCACGAACGAGCATGAAGCACATGATAAACATGGATAACATGATAGCGAGGAATACACGATGTACATGAAACACATGACACAATGTATCCGATGCTCCCGAGGGGGATAACATCTCAAGCAAGGATCCATATAGTACCAATCCGTGATAATGTCGTGACAGCATCAAATAAGGTAAACTAGAGCAGGAATATAATTCTAAGCAAGTATGAAATGATCAGAGAATGTACTCGCCTGGTATCTGAATGTCTGAAGTAAATGTACTATCCGAGATGAGGCACCTGACTCCTAGTTAGAGCAACACAAGTCACCACAAGTCCAGAATGGTAATAAGATGCACTACTATGAGTTCTACATGAATCTAGGTCAATCTAGACCAAAGTCAACTCTTGGTCAACTCTGGTCAACCCTAAGTCAACTAGTCTAATTTAGTCTATTCTAGGTCTAACAAGCCATTTCTAAGTCTAACTAGACTACACAAGTCAATTCTAGGCCCACTAGTCTAATAGACACACCATAGGCCAATAGCACATATGTATCTATGCCATTATCTCATATGAAAGTATATGAATATCCCTATATACATATAGGCTAGTATATCCATATGCCTACATATATATATTATATATTATATAATATATAATATATATATATATATATATATATATTATAATATAAAAAATATATATATATATATATATAATCATATATATATATAATATATAATTTTTTTATATACATATATATGTATATATGATACACACATATGTGTAATACAGGAATAACTTAGAACACATAACCTGTAGGCTAACCATACAATCTATGTGTCAACACATACATATATACATGTGTATAGAAAGAGGGACACAAATGTAAGTTTCCAAGTGTGTGTGGTGTAGTGAAAGATAGAGTGAATGTGTGTGGGAAACTGTGTAAAGTGTGAGGGAGTAACCCCAAACAAAACACCAATGTATCAGATTTCTAAGTGTCAAAACAAACTCAGATTTGAACCTTAAACTGAACAGTCCATGCTACTCACAACATCAATTTAAACCTACTAAAACAGTCCCCAACTCATGAATTACATATAAAACCAAATGACAGTTCCTATATAAACCTAGGCCAGATTCAACCTTGAAGGGCCCCCAACTTTAATACACAAGAACACAAAACAGTCCACACTTAAACTATTCTCAGTTTTAATGAAAACAGGGGTTTTGATCTATGAACCCAGGTTTCTAACACCCAACCAAATTCAGATTTACGGTTCCAGAAAAAAAAAACAGTGAATGGGCTCAGTATAAAGACTGTTAAGAGAAAACAGTCCACCACATGTCAATCCCCATTCAATACAGAAATCAGATTTTAAAGTACAAAGCAGTCCCTAAATCTCAGGTCATGCTACACTCAGGTTTCTAAAGGGTAAGTGACAGTTCAAATGGCTCATGATAACCCACAAATACTTAGAACAGTCCCTAATCAAATTTTCAGATTTTTGAACCAACATACATCCAAATCAACCCCAATTCGACATACTACTAGAAAACACATAGGTGAGCAAGTTAGGGGTTTAATATCATGCAAATATCAGTGTTTAATGAGTTAAAATGATTGCCAAAGTTCACTTTTGCAAACTGAGAAAAAAAATAGAAAATTGGATTTGATACACAATTTTTAGGAAAAAATAGGAATTGAGTTTTAAACATCAAATCTAATCTAAAAATACCCAAATCAAGGTTGGTAACATATAAACACAATGCACATATGTCACACAAGTGATTTGTGTCCACAAAAGTGGACACAAATGTGTCCATTCAAATCAAAATACAAAACAGGAAAAATCAAGACACAGAGACTGGACAGTCTCGTGCGGGTGTGCACGCGTGTCGTGCACCCGACACAAGCCTTCCAAGCCTCGTGCTCGTGTCCCCACTTAGTCTAGGTATAGGTGCTCGTGTTCATGTGCCTGAAACGTGTTCTCGTGTCGCCGTGTCCGTGAACCAAGGCAGTATCAATGGCCAGTAGCACCCGCGCACAGTGCGTGCATTCCCCGTGCGCGGCCAATATCTCCCAAACCCGACCATGAAATGTCGTAAAATTTAGGAGAGGGATGATAGTGATGCCCCTAACTCCCCACAAAATTTCATGTCCAAAGAGTTCGTGTCGTGTCCTGTGGAGACCCCGATATGCAGGGGATTACTGTAGCCCCACGTGTGCGTGTCCAAGTGCGTGTGCACGAGTGTCCAAACGATACGACACAAACACGAAATCATCTCAGAGTTACAAAATGGATAAGCGACACTAAAAACTAAATTTCTATTCAATTACAATCGAAATTAACACAAAAGTTCCATTGAGGCATTATCACAAACACAATGAACAGGACAATATATGTGTCCTGTTAGGACACGAAAGGACACAAAAACCTGGGGATTCCTATTCCTATAGTTAGGTTAGGTCTAGGCTCCCTATACATGCAATTAAATCAGAATTCCATGGTGAAAGTAGAGAGTTACCTCTATGTATCACAAGCCCTCAAAAGCTTCAAAGAGGAAATTCCACAAGCCACCAAATCAATCAAATCAAATGCAAATATGTGATTGAACTCCACCAACAGTAAGAGAATATTGATTAGGTCCTAATGGGAAGAAATTTCATTCAAAAAGGAGTCCTATTGATTAAACTAGGAAAGAATTAAAGAGGCTTACCTATTTCCTTAGAAAATGAAGAACTATTAAAGAAGAGGCTCAATCCCCAAAGAGGCATTATATCGGCAAGGGGGTCTCTTGGCTGGTCATAAAGTTAGGGTTAGGGTTTTTAGGTTTCATCCTATGGCTAGGATTGAATCAAGGGGAAATAGATGGCCTAGAACAAAAGGTTCTATCTTAGTCCTTTGCAAATCACTTAACCATGACTAAACTTGACTTAACCCCTTAACCACTCATCTAATTCTCAAGTGGCTCACTAAGTTAGTCATGACTCATCTAGGTTAGGTCCAATCTAGGTTAGGCTAACCATAAACACAAGGCAATAATTAAATATATTAAATCACCATTCCAAATAATATATACATTAAATTCTAATAATTATAATAAATTCAATAATGCAAGATGACCAAAATACCCTCAAGCTAAATGTACTAACAAATCTCTACCCACATGGTTAGGCTCTAGGTCATGCAGTCTCTCAGGTTTCACTAGCAGCACATCAAAATCACAAGTCATGACTTAAACCAGTTCTTAAATGTTTAAAATAATTAAAATTCATCAAAAATCATAATGTGAAATAAATCAATAAAAATGATTATAATTACAAAATTTCAAAAATACCCTCATCTGGAAAAATGGTGTTACAAATGGCCTGCGTCGCCCACCAGCTGCGGGCAAGATCCAATAACTGCAGGTGCACCACGGCCACCTTCTCGTTCTCTGGAGTCCTGGCCGCTTCTAGAATCACCTCTGGGTCCTGAAGCCAAGCATATGCGGTGATAGCATTTCGCTGCCATCAAAGAATGGAGGGTTTAAGCGCTTGAAGCTGTTGGCCGCGCTGTTCCCTGGATGACCACTTCTGGTCAAAGCATCTGTCACTGTCTGGTGCAAGACATCTCCTCGACGATCCTGGGAAGCTATCAAGGTCCTGATGAGACCTACCAAAGTGCTATCATTAGGTTCTACAGGCTGAACTGGCTGGACTGGTGGCTCTCCTCCAGTAGGCACGACTCTGGAGGCTACTCCCGAATGCTGGGCCTGATCTCCGGGTTGCTGCTGGTCCACGGGAGGTGCTCTGCCTTGTTGATCGGCAGGGCCAGGTACAATGCCGCTGAATAAGACGACATAGGAAACGATAAGGAAGGGCCAGGACAGACCAACGATACAAGCATATGATCAGGACAAGAATTTCAGGGATCCAGAGGATACGAACAGAGGTCAATGACGAGTACTGATTGAGACATCTATTCGGTAAACCATCACATATCTTGATGAACAAGACCTGCATGGGCCACCACTTAAACCATGTCACGCCCCAGAACCAGAATACTGGAGAGCAGGGGCAGACATAGCCAGCTACGAATATTAAAGTGCAACCCACCTCGCTATACGGTCATGGCTGTCTAGATACATGAGGGTTTAACTACAAGCCAACAGTCTCTTAAGGTCATGAACAAGCCTAGTGTCTCAATCGCAAGCAAGTAAATAAAAGTTACAAGATGTAAGATCACCAAATATACAATAGTAAGGCATCCCAAACATTACATATTCAGCTGATCATGAAGCTAGTCGTTACAAAATTTCAGGACTAGCAAGAGTTTAGTCATACATGATCAACCCTAGGATCTGTCAATCATGTTACAGTCCGTAGGCAGACAGTAAGTAAAGTATATAATACGAGCTAACAGATGCTCGCCGACTAAACGCCTCAAAAGAATATTTTTTACAATGAAATGGGAGAGCCAAAAATAACCCACTCGTTGCCCTGGTTACGCCTGGTGGTCACCATCGGGCTGGAAGGTCGGTAGATCCTCTGGTGCTGCTCCGAAATCTGGTCATACAAAACCAGCTGGGTCAGATCCCAGAAAGAGCAAGTACCACAAAGGAAGCTTCACTTAGGAACTAAAACCAGCAATTAACACAAGTATAGATAAATAACAAGAGCTAAAAAATGAGGAAAACATACCAGGATGATATACGACGAGAAAACCATAGAACTGTTCAGATAACCAGGTTACAATCCGTAAACCAAATAAGTATCGGGGTTGTAACCCTTCATCTGAACGGAACTTGGCTTCCCACCATTTATCGGCAGCTAACATAAGAAATCAGGACATACAACAGTCTTGTACATGATCAAGACAAGACTAGACTGGTTGTTCCCCATTCAACAATCATGGCCAAGCAATAAGTACGGCTTGATACTTTAACTAACTAGGGTTATCACAGGCCTAGTTACTAACAAGATGCATCGAGATTATTCCACAGCCACAAGCCCTGCAGACCATCCAGGTTACCCAAGTCGAAAATTAGGGGTTAAATTCAGGTGGGTACATCGTCCAGGAAACGTATGTACCCTTAAGTAGCTTGAAGGGGACAACACATGACAGTGTGCTGGAAATGTGCCCTACTCGACGGCAGGCTACAGATCACAAGCGCGTCCAGGTAACGGGATCACATGTAGCTGGGAAATCTCTTCATAACTACTGTATTATTCTAGTTATTAGCCTTAGTTCATTTCAATAGGTACCCCTGACCGTGGTACTCAGGGGTTCTATCCTAAGCATGATGCAAGACAAGTCCGGTTCCTTAGTACAAGCACAATCGCCCACGGTGTCCAGGTTATTTATGCTTGTCATGTCATGGAGCCGTCGCAACAGCTGTTTAAGATATATATATCATGTCAAGTATAATTGTCAGGAGTACGCCACGACGGGGCACTATCATGTCATGTCAGGTTGCTAGTCAGGAGTGCACCACTACGGGTCACTGTCATATTCGTGGTACATGTGCAGGAAACATAGTACAAGTATTCTATCAAGAGACCCAACTTACAGTGAGAGTCACAAGGCATG
Organism: Iris pallida; assembly: GCA_029216955.1. Lineage (NCBI taxonomy): Eukaryota > Viridiplantae > Streptophyta > Magnoliopsida > Asparagales > Iridaceae > Iris > Iris pallida. The sequence goes on along the minus strand of JANAVB010019074.1, from coordinate 124,871 downwards.
AGTTAACAATAATAATAAAGTCATAATAATAATATAACAAGGGTAAGGCACGGAGAGGAGCCAGGCGGCTCAGAGAAATGAGTCCATGCGGCTGAAAAAAGGAGCAGCCCATGCGGATGGAAAAAGGAGCAGCCCATGCGGCTCAATTCGGTCTGGATCTGTCACGACCCGCACCCACTGTGAGGGTACGAGTACGTAACAGCGCCCAGCCTACGTCGCAGTATCAGCGGTAGAACGCTGTTCTAAGTCTCTAACTTACCATCAACTCATGCAGTATATAATGTACTCATCATGATCAACTCCGAACGGAGGACAAGTATAAGATATGGTGTAACTCAATCACAGTCTAAGCACGATAAGATAACACCGAAATATAACTAGAAAATTGAAGACGACAAAACTACTGATATAATAACAACAAACTCAAACAATCTCAAATACATCTCAAGTCTCAAATCTCTATATACAACTCCAGTTCTAAACATGAAAACTAAAACAAGAAAGACTAGCTAAACTCCCGATCACTCCTGAGTGTCAGGGCCATAGGTAGCTAAGCCATCTCCTGGTCTGTAACATGTAGGGCATGTGTCCTCAGGGCAGTCATCTGTAAAATTTACAACAGGTCCAGTCAGGACAGGAACGAGCACATCTCATCTAGGAAATCCAAGTAAATGACAGAGAACTATAAAGCAGTTATAGACAGTTGTATTGATGAAAATGGCAGTTTATATTCAGGTGATGGTAAGAAAGATAGATAAAGTGCAAGGAAAGTAAATAACTAAACAAGAGAAGAATCATAGTAATGGAGACTGTAAAAATAGAACTAGCTGAACCAGGGTAATATGATATAAAGTCCAGACAGCAATGTAGACAAGTGTAACTCCAATATTGTCCAATACAAGATGAATCTAATACAAGATGAATCCAGTAAAGGACGATTCCAGTTATAGTGATCAATAATTCCAGGGTGAGTCCAGCCTATACTCTAGCAGTATATTTTAAAATACTGAGATCGACATGTAAATGGCTATAGGTAATCCGGCTCATCACACACCTGGCCGGGTGTGAGATGGCTATCATTCCAGTTTGATTCCAGCAAAGGGTGATTCCAGAAATGGGGTATGTCTACATGTATTACTCTAGTATTTCTCCTCCCAGCAAGTGAATCCAGAATTCTGACACAATGATTCAAGATGAGTCCAGCCAGTAATATGAAGATACCAGTAAATAATTCCAGAATGATTCTAGTAAATAGATGCCAGATAATAAATGTGTGTCGTATACATGAATCCAGAAATATCCATACGTGTTGTAACAGAGAATCGCATACAACTAACTAGAACTGAAGTACAGTAATTGACAAGTAAATGAGAGAACTATCAGAGAATGTACTCGCCTAATACTCTGAAAAGAGTAGTGAAATGTCAGATGTCTGCACCGGAATCACAATGTCCTAAATAGAGCAGTACAGGTTATAATGTGCTTAAAATAAGACAAATGATGTTTATGATGCAATCTACATGATTTCTAGGCCAATGTAGGTCAAAGTCAACTCTAATTCAAACCTGGTCAACTGTCTAGGTCAGACTAGGTCCAAGTCAAACTTGGTCAACTCTGGGTCAACCCAAGTCCATACTCTAGTCAAACTAGGTCAAACTAGTCAAGGTTAGTCTAATCTAGGTTAAAGTTAGACTATCTAAGGTTTTGGTCAAACATAGACTAGTCAACAAGGTAATTAGGTCAATCTAAGATACACTAACTCATTCTAACCCATAGACTAGTGTAACTTAGATACCATATATACAATTATCATATATATTTAAATAGACCCAACTAATATTTAACTAAGCCCTTAGTCTAAACATGGATTTCCTCTAAGGTAACCCACATACACACAATAACTCACATGTAAAGGTCAAGTGGCCAAATGGCCAAAAGTTCACATTGCCACCCCTTGACTAATACTAATCCATATCCTAATTGATTTTCAAAACAAAACTCATATACTAACCTTGATACACAAGGAAAAAAGGAGCCTAACATCTTACATATATCTAACCTTCACAACATGAGCCTATACTTCTCCTTGCTCTACATGTAGCATTAGGGGAGAACCCTCCTCTCAAAGATGAACCCAAGACACTCTCAACTGACACTCAAACACACTGACACCAGTACCTCCTCTCCTAAATATACTGCCAATAGGCAATACCCTGCTGCTATGTTCCTGCCTAGTGCAGGACTCAACCCCACTGCTGCCATGAATGGTCCTGCAGTGCCCCTAATCAGTTGACTCCCTGCTAACCCTAATACAATTGACAACCTATGAAGCCCTCAACCTGCACATGCTCCTTTCTCTACTGCCCCTATTACAACCCACAACACATAATAAAACTCACACACTCTTATATATATACAAGCCAACTTATGATTTAATCTCAGTTTACCTGTATATATAACCCATTTTTTTTCCAGTCCCATACACCCCAACTTAGTATAAAAAAACTTGGGGATAACACCATTATCACAATAACATCCCAACCCTCAAGAAAATAGTATGTCGATCAAATCCCATACCCAACAAATTCAGTTCCATGTTTAAAACTAGCATTCACAACCAAATTCTAATATCAGGCTTGAGTCTTAGGTTCCAGGCTCTCACCCAATTCCTGTCCAAGTATTGGACTGAAACAAGGGTCAAGGTAGCAGATCATGGTGTCAAGTGGCTGTGTCAGCAAGTGTCAAGGTGTGTGTCCAGTGAGTGTCACAGAGGAATGTGTGTGGAGCTCGACTTGGTCATAAAGGCTGTGCAATCTCAGGAATTTCCTGTTTCAGAGTACACTGAACCAAATTCGAATCCAAAAACTTGGAATCTAACATTCATCTATATAAACCAGTCATGTGAATCTATGATACATCATCCAATGAACATTCATTCACAAAAATTAACAATTGAAACTGATGATAACTCTGGAACCCATAAACTGGATCCAGTATCAGAAGTTCATGATCTTGCAACCGAAACCAAAATCAATCATGAAATCCTTAAGCTCAGCTTGTAAATAAATCCCAGGTATGTAAACATGTCTCACATTAATAAATGAACCTAATTTACATATTAAAACACAATAATTACATAATTTGAAACAGAAAACCCAATTATCCTCAAACAGTATCAGTGAATGGGAATTCTCAGTACAGTTCATTCATTCGAACTGTCCAAACCCCATTCGAACATCCAAAACTTACCACAATCAATAATCAAGATTAATATAGTCTAATTCACATGTTATTGTACCTATCATGTCAATTTAAATCATGAAAATGGGTGGGAACACATTCCAAATTCCAGAAATACAAACAGAACCTGTGTATCAGAGTTTTAGAGCTCAAAGGCCAAATTTAAATTCAAAAAACATAATTCAAGGTGTGTCAAGAGTGCGTAGGCATGGGGACATATCACACGTGTCTAATAGGACACCCACGAGTCCAAAAATTAGGACACGAGGTGTCCAAAACCAATTTGAAATCGTGTCTGGATACAGGATTTCCCAGTCCTCGTGCACACGTGCACGTGTGTCCAGTGCACGACACAGGCCACGTGGTGACACGTGGCCGTGTATACGTGTACGCCTAGACTAGGGGGACGTGTCCAAGTGCCTGTCCCGTGTCCACGAGACATGTCGTGTCAGTTAAACGTGCATGTCAGTGGTTAAATTTTACGCGTGCACAGTGCGCGCGCGGCCAGTACGGCCAGTGCGGGTCGGTTTTCTCCGTGCACACAAAACGAGAACCCACAAAATTTTGTAGGTGTCGTGTCAGTCACTAGGGGAGCGTGTCCATCGAATTTTAGCTCACGAGAGCCCGTGTCGTGTCCGCAGTGGCACCCGAGCAGCAGGGCACTGCACGGTGTCCTCGTGCACACGTGTGTGTCCAAATATGGACACGAACGTGTCCAAAAATGTGCTCAGTCATATACAAACATAATCTATACATGAAGAGCTACCCAAATATATAATTTGTTTTGAAAAATATTAACATCCAATCCATTGAGGCATTTCAACAAATACCTACACAACACTACGACACGTGTCCGATACGGACACCAAACAGACACAAAATTTACCCAAATTTTAGGGACATCTAGGGGACTCCTACATCTAGCCCTACATGCAAAGAAAACTGAAATTTAAATCAAATTAAAGGGTTTTACCTATATGTGCAAATTACAGGAAAAAGCTTCAAATGGGGGATTCATACTTGCTAGCCAATATCTCCAAATTGATTCAAACCTGATATTTCTCTCCATGAACATAAAGTAGGGATCAATTAGAACCCAATGCAAAAGATTTGAGCCAAAAAGGAATTGAAGTGAGGAAGTTATGGATTGGGAAAGAAGGCTCTTACCTCTTTCTTCAAAGTTGTAAAATTTTAATAAAAGAGGCAAGAACATGGAGGAGAATATTTATAGGGAAGGGGGAGCCCTAGTGGCTGGTCATAAGTTGTAAGAATTAGGGTTAGGGTTTCCTAAATTGGCCCATGGGCTTAAGTCATGATCAAACAATCATTAAGCCAAAAGTTATTTCATGAAATCATAAGCCATGACTTAAATTCACTAAACCAAATCCTCTCTTTCTAAAATTAGTTTCTAATGACTAAAAATAGGTTAACCTAAGTTAGACTAGGGTCACCATGGCTAGGATTAGCTTCTAGGCTAGTTCACTAGGTCTCAACAAGTCAAGTCAACCTAGAATTCACCAATTCAATAAATCATCAAATAATTCAAATAAGTCAAAATGACCAAATTATTCCTAGGCTAAAAATGATAATTAAATCATCCTAATGACATGGTTAGGCTCTAGGTCATGCAGTCTCTAGGGTTTCACTAGCTGCACACCAAAATCACAAGTCAGGACTTAAAACAGTTTTTAAATAGTTTAAAAATAATTAAAAATTACCAAAAATCATAATATGAAATAAATATCAATAATTAATAATTATAATTACAAAATTTCAAAATTACCCTCATCTGGAAAACTGGGTGTTACAATCCTACCCACCTTAGAAAAATTTCGTCCTCGAAATTAAGATAATTGTACCCCTACTAGGTCAAACCCCCAACAATCAAGGTCGATAGTTAACATGCTACACAATCCTACTAGTCATGATATCACGGTCTTGATCAGGGTCACTATACTATCTATTTCAGCACAAACATCCTGACAGGTACTATTGAACTCACACAACAAGATGGAAAGAAGAACAGGAAGGACAGACCTGCAAACCCGTCACCCGTAGCGTCGGTCTACTCGACTGTCAGCGCAAAAGCCCTGCCCCTCTGGGGTGTATCCCTCTGATGGTACGGGGTGCGATGCTGCGCTACAGGTGGCCTAGCTCCCTATATCTAATCCATGATACTCAAGTAATATCTACCCTGATATTCTACTCAATTATACTAGGGCACCATCTATATGGTATCTATCCTGCAATCTGATAATCATACCCGTCTATCCAGAACCATGTTACCAGAATCCTCGTCACACCAGTAAGTATGGCTGCGATAATCCATAGAGTCCACAACTAATGTACATACCTCTAGAATCATGGTATTTAAAATTTTTGCATTGCCGCTAGCATGGCTGCGAAAACCTTAAATTCCCACACCCGAGAAATATATCAAAAATTAGACTCTATCTCATCGCCCAACCAGCTGATATGGCTGTAGAAGACTCTAGATTCCATGACTAAGGCAACCTATCCCATAATATTATCTTGGTAGAAAATTAAGTCAATAATGAATACCAAGAATCAAATTCAACGATGAACAAGAAAGATAGACAGATACTGTCAGAATCAAATTTCGAGATAGTTTATAATGAGATTCTCAAGGGTCATCCCAGGAATCTTCTCAAGTATTCCTAACTGTGATTGAGTGCCTCTTCGGTAAAGCCTATCTCTCAATCCTATCGCAGGCTCGCAGCAGTACAACTAAGTCGTCGTACTACCACGATATCGTACTAATACGACTCTCGACCTGTATGGGCCACCACTAAAAACGTGTCACGACCCGCACCCACTGTGAGGGTACGAGTACGTAACAGCGCCCAGCCTACGCCGCAGTGTCAGCGGTAGAACGCTGTTCTAAGTCTCTAACTAACCATCAACTCATGCAGTATATAATGTACTCATCATGATCAACTCCGAACGGAGGACAAGTATAAGATATGGTGTAATTCAATCACAGTCTAAGCACGATAAGATAACACCAAAATATAACTAGAAAATTGAAGACGACAAAACTACTGATATAATAACAACAAACTCAAACAATCTCAAATACATCTCAAGTCTCAAATCTCTATACAACTCCAGTTCTAAACATGAAAACTAAAACAAGACAGACTAGCTAAACTCCCGATCACTCCTGAGTGTCGGGGCCATAGGTAGCTAAGCTATCTCCTGGTCTGTAATATGTGGGGCATGTGTCCTCAGGGCAGTCATCTGTAAAATTTACAACAGGTCCAGTCAGGACAGGAATGAGCACATCTCATCTAGAAAATCCAAATAAATGACAGAGAACTATAAAGCAGTTATAGACAGTTGTATTGATGAAAATGGCAGTTTATATTCAGGTGATGGTAAGAAAGACAGATAAAGTGCAAGGAAAGTAAATTACTAAACAAGAGAAGAATCATAGCAATGGAGACTGTAAAAATAAAACTAGCTGAACCAGGGTAATATGATATAGAGTCCAGACAGCAATGTAGACAAGTGTAACTCCAATGTAGTCCAGTACAAGATGAATCTAATACAAGATGAATCTAGTAAGGGACGATTCCAGTTATAGTGATCAATGATTACAGGGTGAGTCCATCCTATACTCTAGCAGTGTGTTTTAAAATACCGAGATCGATATGTAAACGGCTATAGGTAATCCGGCACATCACACACCTGGCCGGGTGTGAGATGGCTATCATTCTAGTTTGATTCCAGCAAAGGATGATTCCAGAAATGGGGTATGTCTACATGTCTTACTCTAGTATTTCTCCTCCCAGCAAGTGAATTCAGAATTCCGACACAATGATTCAAGATGAGTCCAGCCAGTAATATGAAGATACCAGTAAATGATTCCAGAATGATTCCAGTAAATAGAGGCCAGATAATAAATGTGTGTCGTATACATCAATCCAAAAATATCCATACGTATTGTAACAGAGAATCGCATACAACTAACTAGAACTGAAGTACAGTAATTGACAAGTAAATGAGAGAACTATCAGAGAATGTACTCGCCTAATACTCTGAAAAGAGTAGTGTAATGTCAGATGTTTGCACCGGAGTCACAATGTCCTAAATAGAGTAGTACAGGTTATAATATGCTTAAAATAAGACAAATGATGTTTATGATGCAATCTACATGATTTTTAGGCCAATCTAGGTCAAAGTCAACTCTAAGTCAAACCTGGTCAACTGTCTAGGTCAGACTAGGTCCAAGTTAAACTTGGTCAACTCTGGGTCAACCCAAGTCCATACTCTAGTCAAACTAGGTCAAACTAGTCAAGGTTAGTCTAATCTAGGTTAAAGTTAGACTATCTAAGGTTTTGGTCAAACATAGACTAGTCAACAAGGTAATTAGGTCAATCTAAGATACACTAACTCATTCTAACCCATAGACTAGTGTAACTTAGATACCATATATACAATTATCATATATATTTAAATAGACCCAACTAATATTTAACTAAGCCCTTAGTCTAAACATGGATTTCCTCTAAGGTAACCCACATACACACAATAACTCACATGTAAAGGTCAAGTGGCCAAATGGCCAAAAGTTCACATTGCCACCCCTTGACTAATACTAATCTATATCCTAATCATTTTCAAAACAAAACTCATACACTAACCTTGATACACAAGGAAAAGAGGGGCCTAACATCTTACATATATCTAACCTTCACAACATGAGCCTATACTTCTCCTTGCTCTACCTGTAGCATTAGAGGAGAACCCTCCTCTCAAAGATGAACCCAAGACACTCTCAACTGACACTCAAACACACTGACACCAGTACCTCCTCTCCTAAATATACTGCCAATAGGCAATACGCTGCTGCTATGTTCCTGCCTAGTGCAGGACTCAACCCCACTGCTGCCATGAATGGTCCTGCAGTGCCCCTAATCAGTTGACTCCCTGCTAACCCCAATACAATTGACAACCTATGAAGCCCTCAACCTGCACATGCTCCTTTCTCTACTGCCCCTATTACAATCCATAACACATAATAAAACTCACACACTCTTATATATATACAAGCCAACTTATGATTTAATCTCAGTTTACCTGTATATGTAACCCATTTTTTTTCCAGTCCCATACACCCCAACTTAGTATAAAAAAAAACTTGGGGATAACACCATCATCATACTAACATCCCAACCCTCAAGAAAACAGTATGGGGATCAAATCCCATACCCAACAAATTCAGTTCCATGTTTAAAACTAGCATTCACAACCAAATTCTAATCTCAGGCTTGAGTCTTAGGTTCCAGGCTCTCACCCAATTCCTATCTAAGTATTGGACTAAAACAAGGGTCAAGGTAGCAGATCATGGTGTCAAGTGGCTGTGTCAGCAAGTGTCAAGGTGTGTGTCCAGTAAGTGTCACAGAGGAATATGTGTGGAGCTCAACTTGGTCATAAAGGCTGTGCAATCTCAGGAATTTCCTGTTTCAGAGTACACTGAACCAAATTCGAATCCAAAAACTTTGAATCTAACATTCATCTATATAAACCAGTCATGTGAATCTATGATACATCATCCAATGAACATTCATTCACAGAAATTAACAATTGAAACTGATGATAACTCTGGAACCCATAAACTGGATCCAGTATCAGAAGTTCATGATCTTGCAACCGAAACCAAAATCAATCATGAAATCCTTAAGCTCAGCTTGTAACTAAATCCCAGGTATGTAAACATGTCTCACATTAATAAATGAACCTAATTTACATATTAAAACACAATAATTACATAATTTGAAACAGAAAACCCAATTATCCTCACACAGTATCAGTGAATGGGAATTCTCAGTACAGTTCATTCATTCGAACTGTCCAAACCCCATTCGAACATCCAAAACTTACCATAATCAATAATCAAGATTAACATAGTCTAATACATATGTTATTGTACCTATCATGTCAATTTAAATCGTGAAAATGGGTGGGAACACATTCCAAATTCCAGAAATGTAAACAGAACCTGTGTATCAGAGTTTTAGAGATCAAAGGCTAAATTTAAATCCAAAAACCTAATTCAAGGTGTGTCAAGAGTGCGTAGGCATGGGGACATGTCACACGTGTCTAATAGGACACCCACGAGTCAAAAAATTAGGACACGAGGTGTCCAAAACCAATTTTAAATCGTGTCTGGATACAGGATTTTCCAGTCCTCGTGCACACGTGCACGTGTGTCCAGTGCACGACACAGGCCACGTGGTGACACGTGGCCGTGTACACGTGTACGTCTGGACTAGGGGGACGTGTCCAAGTGCCTATCCTGTGTCCACGAAACGTGTCGTGTCAGTTAAACGTGCGTGTCAGTAGTTAAATTCTACGGGTGCACAGTGCGCGCGCGGCCAGTACGGCCAGTGCGAGTCAGTTTTCTTCGTGCACACAAAACGAGAACCCACAAAATTTTGTAGGTGTCGTGTCAGTTATTAGGGGAGCATGTCCACCAAATTTCAGCTCACGAGAGCCCGTGTCGTGTCCGCAGTGGCACCCGAGCAGCCGGGCACAGCACGGTGTCCTCGTGCACACGTGTGTGTCCAAATATGGACACGAACGTGTCCAAAAATATGCTCAGTCATATACAAACATAATCTACACATGAAGATCTACCCAAATATATAATTTGTTTCGAAAAATATTAACATCCAATCCATTGAGGCATTTCAACAAACACCTACACAACACTACGACACGTGTCCGATACGGAAACCAAACGGACACAAAATTCACCCAAAATTCAGGAACACCTAGGGCCTCCTAGATCTAGCCCTACATGCAAAGAAAACTAAAATTTAAATCAATTTAAAGGGTTTTACCTATAGGTACAAATTGCATGGAAAAGCTTCAAATGGAGGATTCCTCCTTGCTAGCCAATATCTCCAAATTGATTCAAACCTGAGATTTCTCTCCATGAACATAAATTAGGGATCAAATAAAACCCAATGCAATAGATTTGAGCCAAAAAGGAATTGAAATGAGGAAGTTATGGATTGGGGAAGAAGGCTCTTACCTCTTTCTTCAAACTTGTAAAATTTTAATAAAAGAGGCAAGAACATGGAGGAGAATATTTATAGGGATGGGAGAGCCCTAGTGGCTGGTCATAAGTTGTAAAAATTAGGGTTAGGGTTTCCTAAATTGGACCATGGGCTTAAGTCATGATCAAACAATCATTAAGCCATAAGTCATTTCATGAAATCATAAGCCATGACTTAAATTCACTAAACCAAATCCTCTCATTCTAAAATTAGTTTCTAATGACTAAAAGTAGGTTAATCTAAGTTAGACTAGGATCACCATGGCTAGGGTTAGCTTCTAGGCTAGTTCACTAGGTCTCAACAAGTCAACCTAGAATTTACCAATTCAATAAATTATCAAATAATTCAAATAAGTCAAAATGATCAAATTACTCCTAGGCTAAAAATGATAATTAAATTATTCTAATGACATGGTTAGGCTCTAGGTCATGCAATCTCTAGGATTTCACTAGTTGCACACCAAAATCACAAGTCACGACTTAAAATAGGTTTTAAATAGTTTAAAAATAATTAAAAATTACCAAAAATCATAATATGAAATAAATATCAATAATTAATAATTATAATTATAAAATTTCAAAATTACCCTCATCTGAAAAACTGGGTGTTACAGGGTCATGCAGCAGGGTCCAAGTAGTGTCATGCGGCTCAAGATAGAGGGGAGGGGTCTTATACGGCTCGAGGGGAGCACTCATGCGGCTGGGTCAGACGGAGCCCCATGCGACGAGAAGGAGATGGGTCATATGCGGCTACAGGGAGATGGGTGCCTATGCGGCTGATGGGGGCAAAGCACCTGCGGCTGGAGGGAAGGGGCCATATGCGGCTGACGGGGGAGCCGAGTCCTATGCGGCTGGGGAATGAGTTGAACCCCATGCGGTTGGGAGTGACTGGGGGCTTATCCGGCCAGGAAATTTTCAGGCGTATGCAGTTCCGAGAAGTTCAGGCACATGCGGCTAGTGGATTTTGAGTTCATGCGGCAGGGTATCATTGGGTCTTATGCGGCTCGCCTAGGGCGATTCATGCGACTGAATTGAGCAAAGTTCCATGCGGCCGGCAGGTTCGAGGTCTCATGCGGCTGAAATTGGGCATGCGGTTGGAAGAACACTTGCCGCATGAAATGCGGTCAAGTACTGTTCTTCTTCTCCAACTTTCGAAAAGAAGAGCACCACGAAGCCATGCTTCCAAGCTCCATAAAACCTTCATCCAGAGTCCAAATTCGAACCTCCATAGGTCAAAATGGGGTAGAACAAAATTCTCTACAACATGGAACCATCAAAACTTGATAATAACTAGATTAACTAGATCAAAATCCAAAAAATTCGAAAATGTCATAAACTTAGATCTACGAGCAATGAGCCATAGAATTTAGAAATGCCAAGTACTAAAGTGTTGTAAAATGCTGCGAAGAAGAGAATGGAACAATAAAATTTGGATTCCTCCATAAAGCAAGATGCACTTGCCTAAGCTCGCTCTCTCTCTCTCTCTCTCTCTCTCTCTCTCTCTCTCACACACACACACACACACAGGTTGGTGAGGAGTTAATAGAGGAAGAAGAAGAAGATTAATGAGGAGAGAGAAATGAGAGGGGGCTAATAAATGGGGGTGGTGGTGGTAGGTAAGTGGGTTGGTTTTCAACCAAAACTGAACCAATCCTAACCAATACAAGCCAAACCGAACCAACCCAAGAATAAACCAATCAATGAAATGCTAGAATAAATCAAGCAGGAAGACATGCAATACAAGATAAAATATGTACACGTATTCCAAAATACGTAATACGAACTACAGGCATTACAACTAATCAATATTTTGCTTGGAACTTCTGTGCGACGATCCCGTCGTAAGCTGTTGTAATCGGCCGTTATAAAATTGTCTTGCACGAGCACAATTTAGGCTCGTGCGGCAGCACGCCTTAGCGAGGACGATTGGTCCTACGGGACCGGGACGTGACACTAACTAGGGCATTCTCAAGCGTACTAATCGCCCAACCCCACTGGCGACGAGAACTCAGGGGTGCACGGTGCTAAGTCAAAGCTGAAGGTCGGAGAGGCATTTTGAAGCTCTGTTTATTTTAAAGTATTTTGAAATCAATTCATCGAAGACTTTCAATGTATAAAAGAGTGTGAATGTATGGAACGACAAGTATTATTTCAGGCAGCTTGTTGATTATTTTCTTTTATTTCAACCAAATTCAGCTGCAACGGCATATCCTATGTAATATGACTTGCACTTAGTTGCAAGCTATCAATGAAAAGCCTATTTCTATCTTCATAGGCTGCATGTTCAATTGATCCCTGCGATTTGTGAAGTTTCAACTTAATGTTTCAAAAGATGTATCAAATGTAATATTCTTGCCTTGTACGAGTGCAACTCCGGATTCGTACGGTATCACGTCCTAGTGATTACGATCAATTTGGCATAATCGATGTGAGCACGAACAGTTTGTCGAATCGGGACGTAATATTGAATTCTTGATACGTGTCCGATACGACGTATGAACAAGAATACAATATGATATAGTAAATAAGGACATGATGTGTATTTTGTGTGTCCATGAAGTTTCTTAAGTGTTGAGTTCTTAATACGTGTCCGATACAACTATTCCGTAGTTCAGAGAGAAAAAAATGGAAGAAGTGACAAGGTGTTAGTTGTTGCTGGTTATAAGTAGGAAAGAATAATTTGGATCCCACATCCAACTTTTGTTTATTAATGTCATTATAAATATACTAATTATAAAATATTTATTAATAATTTGTTAATATTAATAATTATCATAATTTAGTAAACTAATTATTTAGTTTAACAAATTTTTATGTGAATTAATTATAATGTACTATTATTATAATATAATCTTTTAATTTTTTTTAACCAAATACCTTTGTTCCCCTCTATACAAGAAATGGATGGTTTCGTATATATACTCTACCATTAAAAGTATAAATTCAAAACTTAAAAGATTCGTAGGAGAGATAGAGAGAGAGAGGAACAGGGAAGGGTGAAGAAGCAAGCTATCACCTGGTGTAGGAGTGTCACCCCCAGTTTTCGAATTAGGGGTATTTTCGTCATTTTTCAAGTTTTATAATTTTTAGAAATTTTATTTGATTTTATGTGATTTTTTGGGATTTATTTGGGTTGGTTTGGATTTTATCCAATTCGGACTCAAATTGGAGACCCGGGTAGCCTGGACCCTAGTGGGACCCCCATACTAGTTGGGCTTAGCCCACATACCATCATAATTAGGTTAGAAATTTTAAACCCTATTTTTAATGGCTTAATTAGTCATTTTAGAGCTTAATTGGTTGATTAGGAACAAACCGAACCAAACCGAATTCAATTTGAACCTAGACCAAGTCTAATGGGTTGGGGGCTTATTGGATCCCCAACCCAAACCCATTAGCCACACATGGCCGGCCACAAGAGGCAGCCCCCCCCCCCTTCTCTTCTCCATTAAGCAATCTCTCTCTCTCAAATTAAATTTCTCTCTCAAGCTTCTCTCTTCCTCAAGCAACCCAAACCTAGGTGAGCTCATTAAACCTCCATTAAATCCTCTTTGCTTAATTTTCCTTCACAATAAATGTATAGGGAACCTTCCTCTACACTTTGCCCATAATTTCATGGGTTTTTCCTAGAAATCTAGGTTAGAAATTATTGGGGTTCTTCTATTTTAAGTGGTATATATATATATATATATATATATATATATATATATATATATATATATATATATATATATATATATATGTGTGTGTGTGTGTGTGTGTGTGTGTGTCTATATATGTGTATATATTATATGTATTTGTGTGTGTGTCTAGAAAAATGGTAGTGGTGATAGTGTGTGAGAATGAGTGTCATGAGATGGTAGTAGTAGTGTGCATGTATATGTGTGTGTAAGTATTTATATATATATATATAGAATATATATGTGTGTATGTATCTAGATAGATAGATGGATATGAGTATATATATATATATATATATATATATATATATATATATATATATATATATATATATATATATATATATATATATATATATATATATATATATATATATATAATATATATATAAAGGGAGATGAGAGAAGCAGGGGTCTGCTGTGGGGGGGGGGGGAAATGAGCTGCTGCCCCCCCCCCCCCCCAAACCGAGCAGCAGCCGCAGCCTATAGGGCAGCAGCAGCAGTAGCAACTAACCCCCTCCCACACAGCCCCCTATATCCCCCCTCCTATATACATATATAGTTATATATATAGATACGTATATATAAGTGTATATATATATGTATATGGGTAGATAACTAGATGAATATGAGAAGAAGTTAGAAGTTAGAATATAAGAAGAAGTTTAGAAGAAGTAGGAGAAGAAGTTTAAGAAGAATAAGAAGAATGAAGAGTAGAGTAGAGAATGAGAGAATAGGAAAAGAATGAGAAGGAGTTAGAAGAAGAAAGAATTAGAAGGAGTTAGGAAGAGGAAATTGGAAGGGAAGAATGAGAGGAAGGAATTAGAAGAAGGAGAATTAGAAAAGGAATGAGAATTAGAAGAATAGGTTTTTAGGAGGAATCGAGTTAGAGGGTGAAACGGAGCTCGGAGTATCGAAACGCGATGAAACTTGGCATGGAGTTCAAATACGTGATTTAGATTTTGCGGGTAGGCTCCCGGGAGGAAATCGGGGTCGTAGGGCGCCGGTATCGCGCCGTATCAGTGTGTATCTTGAAATATTCAAGATTTTGGCAACGGGCCGTATCATGGACCGAATGTCCGCGTTACCTAGGTATTTTGGTAGATATTATACGTATAGGATAGTACCCTACTACCCTAGGGAGATCGGGTCGAAATATCAAGCGTAGATAGGCTAACTAGCTAATCGCTGAAGTTGGAATTTTGCCCTTTTTAAGGATAAAATAGAAATCTGGCTTATGGCCAAGAAAGGGGTTTCGAAGTCCAAGATGGACTTCGATATGGGTTGTATAGGTTGGTAATGATTAGAAATAGTCGCCTAGACCTAGTCTTGACCTGTAGTGACCCGCTCCGCCCTAGCGGAACGCCGATTCCAAACGGCAAGTGCAACGACTCAAACGAGCCGTCGACCCGAAGAGTTGCTTCGTCCCGATGAAGTATCGATGTGAATCGATACAAGGCTTACATTGGCCCGACAGGATGAATCCAGACTTAGACTTTCAAAGGCGCGCTCGGAATATCGCTCGACCGATGCGAACATCGCTAAGGTGGGTGGCTCCGATGAACCCGTCTTTGCTTAGCCTATGCACATAATAATACGGACACAAACACGAGAATCGCTAGGCGATAACATCTTGCATGCTAATAAATGACCCAACGCACCTAGCTAAGGGAATAATCCCAACTTGTATGCTTGTATATAATATGGAAAGTAACATGGAAAATACGAGAACTCTCGCCCACGCTCCATGCTCGTGCTACGGCACAAGCCTACGTTGATGCTCCCTATACGTCCAAACAATCAAACAATGAATGGGTTACAACAATGAAACGGAAAGACTATCAATATAGTCGCACCGTGTAGATTATAGCAACATTGAAAGGCTATGGGACCGATGGGTCGCCAAGGCGACTCCCATACGAGGAGTCGTGTAATATATAAATGAAAGAGCAAACGAATAAGTGAATCAACGAATGAATACGTGAATGAATCGATGAACTAATGAACAAGTGAAAGAAAGAAAGAAAAAGGAAAGGAAACTTGAAAAGATAAGAAAAGAAAGAAGGATTAGCGACAGGTGTGACGGGCACGTGCATCGGGGCTCGCTACCCGCGCTGCACGGACGCCAACCTGGTCGATAACGTAAGAAGGCTAAGGGTTAGCCTAAGGCTCAAAGACAGCCATTAAGTTAAAATGATAATAAATACGAAATGGTCGTGGACAACGGCACGAGCGAGGGGTGGCGTATGCTGTGACCGTGAAAGGGGATTCCGCGGCATGATCAAAGGGGGGATATGCCGGCCTAGGCGGATCCAAAAGGGGCTTACGGGCTGCTTGGGTGCGGGCTTGGGCACCAAGAGACGTAAGTGCGGGGTATTTTCAAGATACTATCAGGGTGTACCAGTCGCACAGCATGATAGGTGAGGAAAATACCAAGGAGAAAGTCCAGGATGGCTTGTGGTGCCAGCGACCGATGCATATAGAGTTAAGTGGGCTTTGCTGGTGGCGATCCACGTGCAAGTCCTTGCATTGAAATCAAAGTAATTTATGTTAACAAAATAAGTGCCTACTGAATGACTCGAAATGTGCCACTCCAAAATGATAATGAGTACAAATGAGTTAAAGAATGCGTCTACGTTATGTTATTACACATGAACTGTTGTCTAACTTGGTTTGCTCTGAACAGGGAAAGGCCGGACGGTAAGTATGGATAAGTTGTGCATGTATTTCCATGCGACACTTGAAATCGGTAACACGGGATAGGTTATATCATATGCCATGTAAATGACCCTAAGGCAAGATTAGAAAGACAATGAATGATAGAGATGCACACAAGTAAATGGAACGTGTTCGGTAATGATAGTGATCATGGGCGAGCTAGCCTCCCCACCAGTGCATAACAATGTACTGATAGCCCCACAGTCCACTTGCAGGATGCAGGAGACGCCGGCGGGTGCGGAGCTTCAATCGAACGTGCTAAGGCGCGGAGCTATCTCTGGGCCTTGGAGCGTTGCAAGGAGCTGGAGCACCATATACGGGACATAATGTATCGGAACATCGCCATGAATCATTCCATCTTGTAAGCCACTTGGCACGCCTTTTATGTTTCAGAGAGAGAGAGAGAGCTTGAGCGACTTGTAATATCGGCCTAGCGCCGCTTGTAAACTTGTTGAATATCAATAAAGAATTTGGTTTCGCTTCAATTGTGTTCATTTATATTCCGCTGCAAATGGGGACACTCTGTGCGACTCTGTGGCCTAGAACTCAAATCGGCCATTTCTGGACTTGGCCTTGCACGGGCGCAACCTAGGCCCGTGCGGCATCACGCCTTAGCGAGGACGATCGCTCCTACGGGAGCGGGGCGTGACAGATTGGTATCAGAGCACGGCTTTACGTCCTTGGACATCATTTCGATTCTCTCAGTTTTGAAAGCTCGCGTTGGAAACAAAAGAAGTGTATGCTCTCTCTCGTTGTGCATTGGGATGTTCCATACAATAAGTCTAATATTGCGAAAGCTCATACGAGTACTCGGTTGCACGGGACCGATAGGCGATGGCCTTTGTGCCACTACGATGGACTTGATAGGCGATGGCCTTTGTGCCGAACCACGACGGACTCGAGTCGGACGAAAACTAAATGCTAAGAGTTAGCAAACGCGAGGCATGCTTGAATTGGCTTACGTTGACGATAGCAAACGGGTACACGAGACCGGAGTATTATTCGAACGGGATGGTTAAGCGGTACAACTTAGTCCGCGTGTCGCGCACCTCGACTCTTGGGTGCCATCGGGTTGCGAGCGATATCAACGTATCGCTCGATCGAGAACGGAGATACACTTTGAGTGTGTATCGATAGGAACATTATCGAGTTAACGCTTAGGCGCACTCGAAGGATCGACTTGGACCTTGAGGATTATTGCGAACGACTTAATGCGTCGCAACGGCGCGAACGACTACGCTAGCGATTCGTTGAACGAATCGATAAGACGTCTTAGCGCGTGGCGCAAACGTGATTGAGGATTAGACCGTATGGCTTGAACCCGAGTGGTGTATGTGATAGGTTCGGAGAAGAAAAAGAATGTGATTGAGGACTAGATCAGATGGCTCGAATCCGAGTGGTGTATGGACGTCTTGGAAATAGTTCGAGCGAAATCGAGGATTACGAGTATGTCGGCGAGGCAATGCGGTCGCGCAAAACCTTAGAACGCGTCATACTTAGTTGGTTGTGACTTCGATTGTCCCGAGCGAGATGTCGCTCGGACAACTTGTCGTTAGACAACGTGAGTTAGAAAACGACTCGGAACGACAGAGGTAAATGAATGGTCTTGATCGAGGAAACTTAGAGGATTGCGCGTACGATCTCGGATTGATTCAAATGAATCGCGACTTGAGTTTGAACAACGATCTTGACCCTAGCTGGAGAGATAGCGGTCGAACTTGATCTTGAATATCGAGGAAATTATGGAATATCCAACTCGGACAATAGCATCAATGCATGACTCGAAAATCGGTTGCAAAGGAAGATCGTCAGGTTACGCATATCGTCGATGGTATTGAGGCGTATCGAAGATCGATATGCGATAACTCGGGGGCACTCCGACTCGGCGAATGACGATCATGCAAATGTCATTGTTCCGTTGGATGCTATACTTGGGTCGTTAAGGATGTGTCGAGGAAAAGATAAACTTGGCTCGAGGATGAATGACGGTCGGACTATCAAATATAGACTTGGCTTGGATGAAAACGGAGTGCTTGGATTTACTTCGTTGTCAACCACAACGTAGACGTTCTTGCCTTATGCGAGCGCAACCCCAGCCTCGCACATGCGTCGCGCCGACTAGGACTATCACTCCGCGTGAGCGTTGGTATGGTGATTCATACAGCGGGAGTGATCGGTACTCGCCTGGCGTGGCAACTCGTATGCTTCGACTTGTGGTTTGACACGAAGGAGACTTGAGGATGAGTTGTGTGTTTGAAGAGTTGAACTTGAGGATTGAGTAGGTCCAATCTGCGTATCGAGAATGAGTTAGTCTAAACTCAAACAAGAGTTACGCCCCGATGAGAATGATTATTCCGCGGGAGCGTTGCATGGTGATTCATGAACCGCCGTGGATAATCGGACTCGCGTGAGATTGGGGCAGAACGTATTGTCGAGCTGGATGACCTCGTGATCGAATACATGAATTGGTTTAGAATTGGTGATTGAACAGATTTAGATGTTGCAAAACGAATGCATCTATGCGAACTAAATGATCGTGCTTGATGTTTAGGAATCTGAGTGACACGAGCTTGGGTAGAAAAATCCCGCACCACCGACTTTGGTTTGACCCTAGGATTGGGGTCAGTGTTGGCATTATTGTTGGGGAACTATGATTCCAATCCTGACATTGACTTAGCCTTGAGAATTGGCCTAGCGGATAGGTGAGACGCCCCTGTTGCAAGAGTTGCAAACAAAGGATTGAGCTTGAGGATTGACATGGATTGAAAGAGTAGATCAAGAGTAGGAAACCCTGCTCACGAGACTCGGCTGATATGCATATATCTCAGGAACGCTTGAGTATGTGCACGATGCGACTCGAGTGAGAATGACAAACTCACTATCCTGCGGCTTGGCTGAATGCATGTATTTTGGGGACGCCTGAAATGCGTGCACGATCCAACCAAGTGATACGCTGAGTTCTAGCACGACTTGGGGAGTGAACGAGTGTCGTGAACGTAAAATCGTGCTAGTTAAAAGTTGGTGCAACGAATTGAACCATCGATAGGAAGTTATGCTCGACGATGGTGTCGTTCTTGGTCTTGAATCGGACGGAAATTTCGTAGACTTGGTCGACTCCGCTAAGAAGAAGTCATAATGATTTCATAGACGAAAATGCTTGAGAAGCGAATCGAGTGATCCCGATAATTGAGGTAAACGAAAGTGAGTTGCCTCAATTACGACCCACGCATTTGGCAAAATCCAGCGTGCCTTGTGCAACCACTCCAGTCCCATGACACGAAGAAATAGAAACCAATACGAAGAAACGCTTGAATTGAAAAGATAACATCAAGTCTAAAATGAACGAGAAGCTATTCAATAAAAATCGACCAAAACGTATACGACACGGAACTTAGAAAGAAACCGAGTGTCGTTCGATGCCATCGAACGACGATGCATAGGAAATTGTCTAAGGTATGTACACGGTCCGAGTTAAGGAATGGTAGGATGACCTGCACTCAGGAAGTCTCGAGGACGAGACTTGTTTTGAGTGGTGTATTATGTAGTGACCCGCTCCGCCCTAGCGGAACGCCGATTCCAAACGGCAAGTGCAACGACTCAAACGAGCCGTCGACCCGAAGAGTTGCTTCGTCCCGATGAAGTATCGATGTGAATCGATGCAAGGCTTACATTGGCCCGACAGGATGAATCCAGACTTAGACTTTCAAAGGCGCGCTCGGAATATCGCTCGACCGATGCGAACATCGCTAAGGTGGGTGGCTCCGATGAACCCGTCTTTGCTTAGCCTATGCACATAATAATACGGACACAAACACGAGAATCGCTAGGCGATAACATCTTGCATGCTAATAAATGACCCAACGCACCTAGCTAAGGGAATAATCCCAACTTGTATGCTTGTATAGAATAATGGAAAGTAACATGGAAAATACGAGAACTCTCGCCCGCGCTCCATGCTCGTGCTACGGCACAAGCCTACGTTGATGCTCCCTATACGTCCAAACAATCAAACAATGAATGGGTTACAACAATGAAACGGAAAGACTATCAATATAGTCGCACCGTGTAGATTATAGCAACATTGAAAGGCTATGGGACCGATGGGTCGCCAAGGCGACTCCCATACGAGGAGTCGTGTAATGTATAAATGAAAGAGCAAACGAATAAGTGAATCAACGAATGAATACGTGAATGAATCGATGAACTAATGAACAAGTGAAAGAAAGAAAGAAAAAGGAAAGGAAACTTGAAAAGATAAGAAAAGAAAGAAGGATTAGCGACAGGTGTGACGGGCACGTGCATCGGGGCTCGCTACCCGCGCTGCACGGACGCCAACCTGGTCGATAACGTAAGAAGGCTAAGGGTTAGTCTAAGGCTCAAAGACAGCCATTAAGTTAAAATGATAATAAATACGAAATGGTCGTGGACAACGGCACGAGCGAGGGGTGGCGTATGCTGTGACCGTGAAAGGGGATTCCGCGGCATGATCAAAGGGGGGATATGCCGGCCTAGGCGGATCCAAAAGGGGCTTACGGGCTGCTTGGGTGCGGGCTTGGGCACCAAGAGACGTAAGTGCGGGGTATTTTCAAGATACTATCAGGGTGTACCAGTCGCACAGCATGATAGGTGAGGAAAATACCAAGGAGAAAGTCCAGGATGGCTTGTGGTGCCAGCGACCGATGCATATAGAGTTAAGTAGGCTTTGCTGGTGGCGATCCACGTGCAAGTCCTTGCATTGAAATCAAAGTAATTTATGTTAACAAAACAAGTGCCTACTGAATGACTCGAAATGTGCCACTCCAAAATGATAATGAGTACAAATGAGTTAAAGAATGCGTCTACGTTATGTTATTACACATGAACTGTTGTCTAACTTGGTTTGCTCTGAACAGGGAAAGGCCGGACGGTAAGTATGGATAAGTTGTGCATGTATTTCCATGCGACACTTGAAATCGGTAACACGGGATAGGTTATATCATATGCCATGTAAATGACCCTAAGGCAAGATTAGAAAGACAATGAATGATAGAGATGCACACAAGTAAATGGAACGTGTTCGGTAATGATAGTGATCATGGGCGAGCTAGCCTCCCCACCAGTGCATAACAATGTACTGATAGCCCCACAGTCCACTTGCAGGATGCAGGAGACGCCGGCGGGTGCGGAGCTTCAATCGAACGTGCTAAGACGCGGAGCTATCTCTGGGCCTTGGAGCGTTGCAAGGAGCTGGAGCACCATATACGGGACATAATGTATCGGAACATCGCCATGAATCATTCCATCTTGTAAGCCACTTGGCACGCCTTTTATATTTCAGAGAGAGAGAGAGCTTGAGCGACTTGTAATATCGGCCTAGCGCCGCTTGTAAACTTGTTGAATATCAATAAAGAATTTGGTTTCGCTTCAATTGTGTTCATTTATATTCCGCTGCAAATGGGGACACTCTGTGCAACTCTGTGGCCTAGAACTCAAATCGGCCGTTTCTGGACTTGGCCTTGCACGGGCGCAACCTAGGCCCGTGCGGCATCACGCCTTAGCGAGGACGATCGCTCCTACGGGAGCGGGGCGTGACATGACCCCAGTTGACCACGGTTGACCAGAGTTGACCGGTTGACCAAAAAGTCAACTGTTGACTCAAATCGATCCCGATTGATTCCGTTTGACTTGCATTGACCCAGTTTGACCCGGTTAGACCTAATATGACTTAGGTTGACCCCGTACAACCTAGTTTGACGTGCCTTGACCTAGAATGACTTAATAGGGTCTAAATTGTCTTGACTTTATTTCCTAAATAGAGTATTGATATATCTTGTTCTCTATAGGTCCTCGAGACGCTGCATTTGCTCCGGTTGACATATCATACCATATTACAGGCGAGTATATTCTCTGATACTTTTCTAATTTATAATGATTGTTATGATTCATGTAATTAGTGTGGATATGCTTGTTCTCGACACATTGGTCACACGGATTGGTATTCATGGATCCCGACATGAGATGTTATTCCTCGTTATCTTGGTATATCTTGTGCAAGCTCCTTTGTAGTTCTTGTGCAGTATATGGACACCGATTTTTAAGGAGACTTGCTCCCTTATCGTAGAATCTCGTGTCGTAACGTGTCTTGCTTGGATCCACTCTACCAGTCGGGGACGGAGAGTACTAGTGTAGATGTGTGGTCATTACCCACCTTGTTTATTCTTGTAGACCGTAAATGCTACCAATCCTACACTCCATGTAGGATTGGCTGATCAGTAGACCTTGTGCAGACCCAAACCGGCCACATATTGTAGCTAGTACTCACACACCTAGAGATATGGTTCTTGATTCTTGTACATGCCATGATCAGTTTACTTGCCTTGTTCTAGCTCTAGTTTTACAGCTTACCTTGCCATGATACCCACATGTATATTCTATGATTTTCTTGTATATACTCTCTATTTACTGTCTTATAGCTTTTGTCATATCTTGTGAACTGTTGTTAGTAGATTGTACTCGTTCCATCCTGACAGGATATGTTGAAAATATTACAGATGCAGATGAGAGAGACTACAGTACCTACTATGGTCCGGATGACATAGTGGGCATAGACCTGGAGACTTTGGTCCAGCAGGGCTTAGCTCCACCTGGCGAGACCTTACCCCCCCTTGCTTAGTTAGAGTAGGTCTTTTATACTGGACTTTGTCTCCAGCTACTTTTGAGTCTGTTATTACTATGGACTGTATTAGAGACTTGGACTTGTATATATTCTTTGTGTTGGACTTGACAGGTTATATATTATTTTATCGTCTTGTTGTCTTTTCATTTCAGTCTTTACTTTGTTATCTTAGAGTCGTGATTGAGTACTCGTATATATATTCATTGCTTGTCCTCCGTTCGGAGTTGACCATGGACTTGACAGGTTTTTGTTATATATATAAACTGTTTAGAAGTAGAAGAATCTACAGCGTTCCACGCCGATTTTTCGGTGAGGGCTGGGCGTTGTCGCGTCACGTGCCCTTCTAGCGGGTGCGGGTCGTGACACGTTTTAGTGGTGGCCCACGCAGGTCCTGAAGTCGCAATTAGTGCGATGTCGTAGTGGCGCTCGACTTAGAGTGCTATTACGAGCCTGCGGTACGTATCTAGGATAGGCTATAGGCTAAGGGTGCTCAATCACAGTAGGATCTTTTCTTGCTTATCTTGCTTACCGTCTTTGATATCGATTTACTGCATTCTAGCTGTCCTCCTTTGATATTGCCTTCATGTGCCATATTGATATCTTCTTTTCAATTTGTCTCCAGGATAGTTATGACTCACTCTCCTGGCGAGGAGCACGGGGAGACGGAGAGGTCTGCCACCTCTGGCAGGCAGGCTCCGGTCACCTCCCCTGCAGATGGGACTTCTGTTGGAGCTCTCGGAGGTACTCCTCCAGCTACCTCGATGACAGTCCCTGGGGTTGCGGGAGCTCTTCCCGTAGTGCCGGGAGCTGTCGTGGGCGCTCTTCCTCCTCCTGCGCAGCGGATTCCTCCGCCAGTTGCAGACGTACTTCCACCTCCACCTCCTCTGCCTACGGATATGGGGCAGATGCTTACCTTCCTCCAGCAGATACTGGAGACTCAGAGAGCCCAGATCGAGGCTCAGCAGAGGCAGACAGACGCGATGCGTCAGGGCATGGAGATGTCCATCAGTTGGCCCTTGCAGCCGTGGAGCAGAGGGCTCCTCATCCGGGGACGCGACCGAGGTACGGGGATATCCAGGACTTCAAGAAGCTCGGGCCCCATGACTTTAGCGGGACCGAGGGTGTGGTCTATGCAGATGATTGGCTCAAGGATATCGAGCGGCAGATGAGGGCCTCCCGCCTGGCAGACGACCTGAAGGTCGAGGCGGTAGGTTTGCAGTTGCTAGACATTGCACGCACCTGGTTCAGAAACGAGCCAGCCCTAGCTGGAGAGGGCCATACTTGGGCAGAGTTCAAGCTCCTCTTCAAGGAGAAGTTCTTTTCCTCTACGGACAAGATTGACTTGGTGCGGCAGTTCCTGGATCTGCAGCAGGGCAGTCTATCTGTAGAGGAGTACGCAGCGGAGTTCGGCCGTCTGAGCCGATACGCAGAGTACATGGTTCGAGACCCGGAGATCAGGGTGAGCCGTTTCAGGGAGGGGCTGGCTTGGGA
>JANAVB010019074.1:0-95000 GCA_029216955.1 Iris pallida | reverse complement strand
GTCCCCAAAGACTCGTGCCTATTGGATTCATGTCCCCAAAGACTCGCGCCCTTGGATTCGTGTCCAGTTTTGGATGTGTTGAGTTTGGTTTGTTTTTGGACACATTGTGTCGAGTATTTGGACACGAGTTTGGTTTGGGAGACACGTACACGCATGACACTTGTATATGCACACTTGACACTATACACTCTCTATCTCTCTAATATATAAATGCATAACTTGTTGAATGTATATATTGTGTCCCTTTGGTTATAGCCTAGTATATGTAAATATCTTAACCTATATATATATATATATATATATATATATATATATATATATATATATATATATATATATATATATATATATATATATATATAGTAAATATATAGGTAGTTGTGTAAATATCTTAACCTATATATGTGTCCCCTTGGTTATAGCCTAGGATATTATGATATGTAAATATCTTAACCTATATATGTGTCCCCTTGGTTATAGCCTAGGATATTAGGATATGTAAATATCTTAACCTATATATGTGTCCCCTTGGTTATAGCCTAGGATATATAGGGGTCGCCCTACGTCGCTATACTGGCGACGTATGCGGACGTCGCTATCTGTCGCTAATATTAGCGACGTCTAACAACACTAGAAGGGACGTCGCAACTAGCGACGAATTGCGACCAAATTGTAATCTGCGACAAGCCTATAAGCGACATCCATGTTTCGTCGCTACATACGTCGCTAATAGAAATTAGCGACGGATTTGCCCTTTTTAGCGACGTACTCTGACGTCGCTAAAAGGGGTTATTTTAGTAGTGTCGGTTTTGGGTTCCGGTTTTGAGTTTCGGTCCATACCGAAAACTAAATAAGGCTTGTACAATTATGTAAATACTCTCAATTTTATGCATACACTGTAATAAAATGTGTACATTTTGAAAACAATAATATTTTTATGTGATTTGAAACCAAACTTTGGTAATTTAACAAATAGTCTAACTTTGGATACAAATACAACAAATGTCTGTATAAAGATTATAATTTTTAATATCATTTAACCACGATATCAACTTTGGACCTTACCTATTGTACAAGAAATAGTCCAACCGAAAAAACAGAATCGTTATTCAGTTAGGTTATGTTTCGGTCTTGACTAATTTTGGTTCAATTTCAGTTTTGGATTTCTAGAATTTGGGTTTATTCAATTTTAACTATTTTGATTCGTTTGAAACCGAATAAACCCAACGCTCGCCCCTACCTGTGTGGATAGCTAAAAAGAATGGATTATTTGAGAGAGAGAGAGAGAGAGAGAGAGAGAATGGTGAAGAAGCAAGCTATCACCTGTATGGATTGCTAATAGATTAACAAGATTATCGTTGAATGTCTGATCTTGATTAACCAGATTGATGATTTTAGATTTTTTTTTTTTTGTGATATCCACGTTACACGTGGAAATCATTTTTGTAAATAAAAAAATAATACATCTCCCTGACTTGATGCAAGGATTTTTTTTTTGCCATCCAACTAGGTTTCATGTCTCTTAATTGGATGTAACCACAGCGGTCACTCGAGTCCAGGTTGAAGATATTTGAACAATTACAATATTACCATCAAATACTTAAGGTTGACATTGTGGTACGAATCAACTGTAGTACTATCATTTGTACAAGTCCAAAACAGTAGGGTTGATTTAAGTATGTTCTTGGACTTGCTTGAAATTAGTCCTGGGTTGTAGCTAGTTAGGATGAAGCTGCAGGCAGCAGACAGTGGAACGTGGACAATTGATTAATGAGTGCTGCTATTTTGACCGTCGGATGGACTGGCCCGTGCCGGTTCGTGACCATGCGGTGCGTTGGTATTGGCCCACCGGTTTGGGGTGGATCTGTATTAGCAGGAGAACTGACTGCTACGTAGACATGGACCAACGCTGACGAGCCTGCGGACGGTCAAAATAGTCTTTTTGCTGATTGATGGCAGGTGTTTTGAAGAAGAATTCAGTGCCTAGTAGTATAAGACCGCAGTAGATCCGTCATTGATGGCAGGTGTTTTGAAGAAGGTGAAGAAGTTGTGATATATCTTCACAAAGATAGGTTTCCCATCTCCATCCATACCTACTGATAAACTTATGAATGAATAAGAAGTATGAACCAATGTTCAAACGTCAGGAAATTACGTATATAATAAAAAAAACTACAATAATATTACACTTAAAATGTTTACCGAAATATAAAAAGAATAACGAATCGTCATACGTTATGGTCAGAACTATGCATTTTTTATTTTTTAATCAAATGTTATCATATCGCCAATCGAAAATTATATTTTATCCACAGTTTTTAGCCACGGACATGACTGCCAGCCGACGTAACGACCATCCATTGCCCTTGTATATATTTTATATTAAAAATGATCTAAATGGTCAATACTATTGACGGTTTGGTCCCAGAACGTTAATTCTATTGACAAAATGACAATATTGTATTAAAAATACGGTTATACGATCGGACCGTCAATAGTGATGGCAGCATGGGGACCAATGGTTGGCCGCCACGTCAGCCGGCGGTCACGTCTGCGGTTACAAACCGCAGACAACGTAGCAGCTCTCATCGCCAATAGACCGTCAATTGCATTGACGATTTAGATGATATTTTTGATTTATTTTCCAAATAGAAAAAAAAGGCTCTTCCTTTTTTTTCTAAATAAAAAATCATATGTGAGCATCTCCTTCTTATCTCTTCTTCTTCATAAAATAAAAATCAACAACTTCTTTTCTATTTTATATTAAAGAAAATGATTTAAATGATCGACGGTCTGGTCCAAAAATTGACGGTATGACAATATTGTGATTAAAATGCGATTATACGACCGGACCGTCAATAGTAATGACAGCATGAGTGCATATACTTATACCGTCAAAAAAAAAATTTAGACAAAAAAATTGGAAGATATTAAGTTACAATTAAGTTTATATTAAATATATTACATAGTAGACAATTAAATATAAACAACTTAAACGTTGCGTATGTTTAGCTTAGTAGAATTTCACACCAGTCTAAAATTAAAGTCAAAAGTCATAATTAAATTAGTTCAAAAAGACGAACAAATGTTTGAATCGATACTAAACCATCCCGGAAAAAATTAAGCAATATTCAAAGTATCGGAAGCGCGAAAGGAATAGTCTAGTGGTTTCCACACCCACCGTGTTTATGGTGATGCGTTCGCTATGTAGTTATACTGTCTAGTCTGATCTTAATGGCGGCAACTAATTCTAGTTGAATGACAACTATAAAAGTCCGGTTATGTGCTGCTAATAGACAGACTGCAGTCGCAACTTTCAATCGCTGAATTAAAATGTTTCCTAGTAGTTTGTCGTCAACGGTGGTGGCACAATGGAACCTCTCGATCACGTCTGTCATGTCGTCGTGGTTGTCCATCCTCTCCTTCTTCTTCTTCTTATTCCTCCTCCATCTCTTCCACCAGGTCAACAGGAACCGTGTGCTTCCAGTCCAGTGGCCAGTCCTCGGCATGGTTCCGGGCTTGCTCACCAATGTCCACCGCCAGATCCTGAGCGACTACGCCACCTCCATCCTCCGGGCGTCGGGCGGAACCTTCGTCGTCAAGGGCCCGTGGTTCACTTCCTTCGGCTTCGTCCTCACTTGCGACCCGGCCAACGCCAACCACATGTTCAACGCCCGCTTCTCCAACTACCCGAAGGGCGAGGACTTAGCCGACATGTTCGACACCCTCGGCAACGGCCTCTTCTGCGTCGACGGCAGGCTCTGGTCGGAGCAGCGGCGGATGGCGCACGCCCTCCTGAGCGGCCAGGCCTTCCGGGCCTCCGTGGCCAGGTGCAGCCGCGGCAAGGTCGAGACTGCGGTCCTGCCGCTCCTGCGCCGCGCGGCCGCCTCCGGCCGGGCCTTCGACCTAGGGGTGAGCATATAACGGTTGAAGATTGAAAACCGAACAGAACGGAACCGAAGTATGACAAACGGTTAGATTTTTCGGTTATCGGTTAGATTTTTGGTTTGAAAATCTAAAATATCGGTTTGATTTTCGGTTCTTGATCCGAGTAACCAAACCGAACCGAAAATCGATTTAGATTTAGTCAGGACGGAGCCAGGATTTAAATTCTAGGGAGGCCGTGCTACTACATATAGAATCTTTAAAATTATTCTGTTAATTAAAATCTAATAGCAAAAAAATAGTAAAGTAAAAACAAAAATGAGCAAAAAAAGAAAAATCAATATTTTCAAAATGTTATAAAAGAGGAAGGAAAAACTTGTACATAAAAAGTTTGAAAAGTATTCAGCATATGTAAAATATTAACATTTAACAAAGGTGTACATAAAAAGTCTGAAAAAAGTATTCAACATATGTTAAATATTAACTAAAATTTAGCAAAGGTGGGTTTCGAACTCCCAATCTCTCATTTACAAACCCATAGTACTACAACTAGAGCCAGCTTACTACTTGTGTATAATAGGGACAAACCGCTATATATATTTACAAATTACAGAACCTTTCTATATAGTAACGAAGATTTTTTTAAAAAATTGCGGGGGCCATGGCCCCCCTTTGACCCTCTATAAATCCGCCCCTGGATTTAGTAGTTTATCAAACT
Organism: Iris pallida; assembly: GCA_029216955.1. Classification (NCBI taxonomy): domain Eukaryota; kingdom Viridiplantae; phylum Streptophyta; class Magnoliopsida; order Asparagales; family Iridaceae; genus Iris; species Iris pallida. The sequence goes on along the minus strand of JANAVB010019074.1, from coordinate 90,397 downwards.
ATCCTCAAACTATATATAATAATATTTTTAACCCCTAACTAAGCGCACTCTATTCTCCTATTATCTATCGGTGTTTCTTTGAACATTATCTTTCTACCCTCAATCTATATATATTAATATTTTTCACTCTATGTAATATAATAATTCATAAATACAATAATGCCATATTTTTATAAAAAAATTATTATTTAAATAGGTATATTTTGCTAAAAAATTGAAGGTCCTTCATATTGGCCTATGAAACCGAACCGAATTAATTCGATTCGGTTTTGTTTGGTTTTTATAAAATGGTTCGGTTTTGAAAAATATGGCTTACGGTTATTTCGGTTTTCATATATCAGTGATGCTATTTGGCTCCCAAAATTTTTGGATGATGTCGTCTTCCATTATGTGGCATCTAACATAGCAACTGACATGGTAGCTGAAATGTCATGTTTTAATCCAAAAAAATAATTATCTAATTTTTTATTGTTAATGTTAATGTTAATGCTAATGCTAATGCTAATGCTAATTTGAATTTAATGTTAATATTAATATTAATGTTAATGTTAAAATTAATGTTAATGTTAATTAATGTGAATATTAATATTAATATTCATGCTAATTTGATATTAATTTTAATTCTAATATTAATTTTAATGTTAATGTTAATGTTAATACTAATTTTAATTTAATGTTAATACTAATTTTAATTTAATGTTGAAGTTAATATTAATGTTCATGTTAACTTTAATATTAATGTTCATGTTCATGTTAATATTTATATTAAATTTTAATGTTTAATTTTGCCATGTCAACTGTCAAGCTATTAGCCATATCATATGTCATATAATGGGATATGTCATATGCCAAATAGCATTTTTGTGCCATATCATATGTCATATAATGGGATATGTCATATGCCAAATAGCATTTTTGTGCCATATCATATGCCAAATAGCATTTTTGTTCATATATATACGACGGTTCGATGTGAACTGAACCGAACCGAACCGAACCGTTGCTCACCCCTCCTTGGACCTGCAGGACTTCTTCAAGAGGCTGAGCATGGACGTGACCAGCACGCTGGTACTCGGCGTCGACCCGCGCTGCCTGGCCCTCGACAGCCTGTCGGGCGCCGACGAGATATCCAAGTGCTTCGAGGAGGCCGAGGAGGTGTACCTCTACCGCCACCTGGTCCCGTGGTGGAGGCTGCAGAGGTGGCTCAGGGTGGGGGGAGAGAAGCGGCTGCTGGTGGCGGACGAGAAGATAGAGCACTACATACAGCGTTGCATCCGGGAGAGGAGGACGGACGGAAGGATCGGAGGAGACGACGACGACGTCTTGACTTCGTATATGCATCAGAGCATCCCTGATGATGGTGACGATGATGATGGCCTTAACAGCTACTTCAAGTCCGATAAGTTCCTTAGGGACACACTGGTGACGTTCATGGCTGCTGGGAAAGACACCACGAGTGCTGCACTCTCGTGGTTCTTCTGGCTTCTGTTGAAGAACCCGAGAGTGGAGGAGAAGATTGTAGCGGAGCTAAAGAAGCTCCGATCCGAGGAGGAGGAGGAGGAGAAGGAGGAGCTGGTCGTCTTCGACGCCGAAGTGGTCGAGGGCGCGGTGTACCTGCACGCGGCGGTGTCGGAGGCGCTGAGGCTCTACCCGCCGGTGCCGTTCAACCACAAGACGGCGGTGAAGGAGGACGTGCTGCCGAGCGGGCACAGAGTCAGTCCGGGCACGATGATCCTCTTCAGCGCCTACTCGACGGGGAGGATGGAGAGCGTGTGGGGGGAGGACTGCATGGACTTCAAGCCGGAGAGGTGGATTTCTCCCGGGGGGGAGCTGGTCCGCGTACCATCGTACAAGTTCATGGCGTTCCACTCGGGGCCGAGGTCGTGTGTCGGCAAGAACATGGCGTTCACCATGATCAAGATGGTGGCGGCCTCCATGATACACAACTTCCACTTCCGGGAGGCGGAAGGATGCAGAGTCGAACCCGCAATGTCCATAGTGCTACAGATGAAGGATGGGTTCATGGTCAAGGCGGAGAAGAGATCCATTTGACAACATTTCATATATATATATATATATATATATATATATATATATATATATAAAACCTGCCCCTAGGAGCCCTGCAGGAGCTCCCATCTCGTGCACCCTTCGATATTATTTGCTTTTGTTGCGTGCGTGCGTGCGTGTGAGTGTGAGTGTGTGTGTGCGCACGCGTTTATTATTTGCTTGTTTTTGTTTTGTTTGTGTGCAATTAAACTAAGGTTGCTTTTGGATTCATTGTAATGTTATTCTAATATAAATATGTAATTGTGTAATAGTAATGGAAATATTCTATGAATCTTTAAAATTCTATTCCTCTATATCATTAGGCCACGTGGCCCTCTTCTCTCCTATTCGCTAAGTCTTCCCTCAACCTCTTCTCCTATTTGCTTCGGTCAACGAAGGAATGCCATGTGACGGAGGGATGAGATTGGTCAATAAAGAAACGTTACGTGATGGATGAATAGGATTTTTGGAGATACATATAGCATCACTCGTAATGAAATTGAGGTTGTAATATAGTATAGTCCGAGCTCTCTAGCCTAGTGGTATTAGAGCGGACATCCGGAGGGGCCGGCAAGGTTCGAGCCCCCCAATTGTGTGTGTGCGTGTGATTTCAAAAAAAAAAAGGTTGTAATATAGTCTGCGATCATATTCACTTCCTCCAAATCAATTACTTCAAGTAGTACCGAACAAACTTCTTGCTGCCATGATTTGGACACATGGCTCCAAAGGTAGAGTCCGAAAATGTTTATAGGGGGACTGAACATGCATGAAAAAAAAAAAAAAACTACAAAATCTACATCCTTCAAACTAAAGCAAGAACCACGGACCTTTCTTATTACCCACCCAAGCACTCAACCACCTAGCTATGACTTCCATGTGATAACATAGTGGTAGCTCTTCATATTTATTTGTTTTTAAGCCCGAAGTACACTTCGGAGTAGTCCAGCATATACACTTCGGAGTAGTCCAGCATATGCTCTACCCCTGCATGGCTCTGTTTGTATTCGGCTACGTACTTTACAGGCAACAATGGAAAATTAAGACATCGATTTTACACTTCAATTATGCTATCTGGCTCCCAAATTTGTTGGGTGATGCCATCTTCCATTATGTGGCATCTGATGTGGCAACTGACATGACAGCTGACATGTCATATTTTAATCAAAAAAATTAATTATCCAATTTTTTTATTGTTAATATTAATGCTAATTTTAATTTAATGTTAATATTAATTTTATGGTTAATGTTAAAATTAATTTTAATGTTAATGTTAATATTAATATTAATATTCATGTTAATTTGATATTAATATTAATTTTAATGTTAATGTTAATGTTAATTTTAATTTAATGTTAATATTAATTTTAATATTAGTGTTAAAGTTAATATTAATGTTCATGTTAATTTGATATTAATATTAATTTTAATATTAATTTTATTATTAATTTTAATGTTTAATATTTAATTATGTTATGTCATCTGCCATATTATATGTCACATAATAGAAGATGATATAATCCAAATTTTTTGAGAGCCCTAGGTGTGCTAAACCTAATTGATGACGAAGGACGTCGGCTTGCAAGCTAGCTTAATTGTACATCCACTCTCAAATTCTCTCTCAGTCCACTAACAAAACAACCAGCCTATTGCTCTGGCGTTATAATTAGGAAAATGCTAAATGGACCGCACAGGGTAACCCACACTAATGTCTGCATGTGCCGTCGTGTCAACCCCCCCACCCTCTCTGCACTACACTGGGCCTATCACCCTTTTCAGCAGTCCTCTCCAGTGGAGAGACAACACATGGCCAGAGAGCCAGCACTGCAGTCCAAATATATCTACGCACAACATGGCATCACTCTTATAATTAAGCTTTTCTGCATGCATGATAATGTGGAAAATTGTACGTGCATGTGTTTAATACTTTAGTACCCCCCCCTGTTGTTTTAAGCTTCCTTAGTTCACCAAAGAAATTAAACTTGATACGTACGGACACACTGGGTTGTACCTTTCTTTCACGTAGCTCGTCCACAAATTGTTGCCAAGTGATCATGGTGAGTTCATGACCAAGTTGGCACGTTCATCCTCGACGAGTTGAAACCTTCAGTTGGATTCGAACCACGGTCTTGGATCACAAACTATAATTGTGTAATTGGCCCACGGTCTTGGATCACAAACCGTGACCGTAGGCCAAGCGTTAGCATCCCATTAACCGTCCTTATTTGCTTGGACTCGCCACAGATTGACCTATCAATGGAGAAATTATTAGGAAGATATAAACAAAGCTGCTATGTGACGCGAATTGGATGGTGCCTGTTGAGATTTTTTTTTTATGCTGGTATCTTCATGTTTAATCATTTTCATTGTTGGCTGAGATCATACAAATAAAAATATATATATATATAAAAAAAGGAAAAGAAAGAAAGAGGAATTATCACTTACCAGGCAGCTTTTGTTGCTTCTTTTGAGAAAACAACAAACACAAGTTATCTTACCTTTTTTATCATAAAGTCTGTTACTGCATGTTCTCTAATTTTGTATTAATGAAATATCTGATAGTAGGACTCTGTAGATGTCTCTTAGCAAATTTGGACTACACTTATACATTAATCAGGTTGCCCCTGTTAAAGCGCTGCACATGCATTATACACTCAATGAAGGTTTACACATGTCTGCTTTCTGGCATACACATCAAGCTTTTTGATTTTTCCATGTCAAAATATGTGGAAGACGAGGACTAAGACATATATAAATGTTAACCTTGTTAAATCATGCACAAAATTCACATATTTTTGATATAGTAGATCAATTTTGATATAATCTTCATAGATTATTTGATGTAATCTGTTGATGCATATATTTGGTCTTCTATAGATTATTCTATTTAAAGTAATCCTTATGAATTATTTGATATTATCTGTTGATGCATATTTGTTAGAATCTAATCGGTTGATTATTTATTAATTTAAATTTTAAAAATATGTAAGTACATAAGGATTTATGTTTATTTAATTTAAATAAGCAGAAGGATTTGGACATGATTCAGTTTTGTAAAATTTAGTCAACATTCAAATTTTTGGTACCTTTTGTGACTAACAATAGTTGTCTAATATTCTAAGTAGGCTCATTGAAACAAGATGTCGCCAAAGTGACCTCTCTTGCGTAGATAGCCTATGAGGGATGTCAGATGTTTGTGTGTGTATATTCATGCGGGTATTAGTCGGCCCAAAGGAAGGTTAATATTTGGCCGAATTGCACACATACTTGTAGTGATAAATGTGCTAACAGTTCTATAAGTGAATAAAAGTCATAAATGTTTCAAACACAAAAGTCGTCTCATATAGTAAAATGTCCAAAGTACAAGTCTGAAATGTAAAACTGGATACATGTCCAGTTACAAAACACATAGTCTAATACATGACTACACTCAAAAGTCTAAAGCAAAAAGACAACTAGGCGAGGTTCCCCGCAGGAACATCCTCGTAAAGCAAAGCCGGGTCTTCGGCAGTAACTCCATAATGCGAATCACAGAACAATTCCTCCTCAGTAAGTATACCTACAACGTTATCCTGTCAGGATGGGAGCAAGTACTGAATCTAACAAACTAGCATATGAAACATGAAAATGAACATAAGAGAAATAACTGAAAATATGGCATCACATAGTCTATCATGGCAAGGACACATATGTCATAGAAACAAATGTATATATAATGTTTAAAACTGTAGCAGGTACGTGATCGTCAATAGGTGTACAATGTGCAGGGACACATAATGAAATGTACTTCCGTACAAGTGATAAGGCGATAGATGTACATACGTACAAATCCGCTTTGAGATAAAGCCTACGACAAGGTATACATATAAAATGTCAACCTTGCTCGGTACATACGTACGGAGAAGGGGTATGATCACGTATGCTACTAACAGTTTTCCCATAACCCAGATTCTAATCATGTGAGAGATACATAAAGACTGTTCTAAGCATGGTAGTAACTGAAAGTACAACATGTGAAGATTTAACTTGCTATCCTAAGGATCAGCATTTAACATGGTTGGATTTTCAGTTCATTTATGTAACAATATGTAAAATTTATAGAAAGTACTTGCGTCTAGCAAAGCAAAGCAAAGCAAGCTGCGATAAAAGTGATATAGATGTCTGGTAACTCTTCACTGTAGAAATAAATATATAAACTTAGTCTTTACACTAAGCTAAAACACTAAGACACTAATTGGTGCAACACGACTTGTGACTGGACACCTAGCCAAAATGATGACTTTAGCATAGGAGACCAATGTGGAGTGACACACTACTTTAACTAACTTTCTAGGGTCTTTACACTAGTGAGGGGTGAGGTTCAATACGGCTAAAGCACAAAAAGTTGCAAGTCGTAATTATTCAATAAATAAATCAAATGAACATTGTGTTCCAACAATTCTTGAGATAGACAAAAAATTTAATTTTACATAAAACAAAGTACCAAAATGATCCTTATTAATTATAGAAATTTATTATAATTTTTTTGGAATTTATTAACCAGTACAAGTATTTTATAAAAATTAGTTTTCCTAAGTACACAGAAAATGAGTTCTGGTTTCATATGTCAAAATAGTGGCAAAACTGCAAATTAAATACTATAAAAATTATACTAAATTAGCTAAATTAACATAGTATCTAAATACTATTTTTCCAGAATTTTAGCAGCAATTAAAGTATTTTTAGAAATTCAAAAACAGCATTGCACACAATTTGAAATTAAATAATTAATTATCTGCGTATTTTGTCCATGTACATAGTTTGAACCAAAGTTCAAATACAGGATCCAAGGCCATGAATCAAGTCTAATATGACTTGTACAGGTCTTGAATGTGTGAAAACACACTTGGACCCAAAAACCCATGCTAGGCTTGGACACCAAATGGTTGCAGTAATTTAAATATACAAAAATACAAAGACATAAAAATACATGATAAATACTAATATTTTTATAAGGCAAAATTATACATAATGGATATATACATACATATGTTAAAAATACATATATATATATATATAAGAAAATACTTAGTTATAAAGTATATATATATATACAAATATTGTATACATATATATAATAGTATATATATATATATATATAATAATATATATACACATGAAAATATATACATATATACCTATATGTACATAAATACAAATATATATATATATATATATATATATATATATATATATATATATATATATATATATATATATATATATAAATACAGCATATATATATTTAAATACAGTATATATAATAATACATATATATATATACAAATATATGTATACATATATATATAAGTATATATATATAAATAATAAAAACAAAAGAAAAAGAAAAAGAAACAAAAGAACAGCAAGGGGGGCTCGAACTCGGCCCTCTGGGTCGGGTTCCTGAGTCGGGTCGGGCTGGCCAGGGGGTCAGCCCGCGGCTTGTGTTAGGATTAGGTTTTAGTTAGTTTTATTTAGGTTTTAGGTTTTTAATACATAAAAAAATAATAATAACAATCCTGTGTCCGGACAGTTAGGGACACATGAGTCTAAGTGTCCGGGTCGATTTCGACACGCACGACACGAGTTTGCTGTGTCCAGTCCTACCCTCGTGCTCGCCAGGACACGACGAACTACATACGTGGACACGAGATACACACGACACGTTTCGACACTTGCCACTTACGTGTCCGGCGATCGATGAGGAGTTTCGGGTGTGCTGGACGGCGGAGAAGCGGTCGGGGCGGTGGCGCTCGGGTGGCGCCGGGCGTAACTCGTCGGGGCGAACCGAATGGTGGTGGTGGCGACCGACGACGATGGTCGGTGAGGCGGTGGTAGGGTACGCCGGAGTTAGGGTTTAGTGTTAGGGTTTGGGGCTGTCGGTGAGGCGGTTGTGGACGGCTGGGTGATGTTTTACGGTTAGAGTTAGGTCTGGAGAAGAAGGGGGGCTTTTATAAGGGGGTTGAGGCGGTCGGGGGGTCGTCGCGCTGGCCGAAAATGGCGGGGGCAGTCGACCGGTCAGTCGTCGGTCAGTCGGGGTGGGTAGAATAGGGTTTAGCAATTAGGTCCTCCTAGTTTAGGTTATTACAGATAGGTCCCTAAGGTAGATAAATGCAAATTAGAATTTGCATTCCGTATTAAAAATAATTTATTTATTACAAACTGATATTGTAACAATTCTAATAATTACAAAACTATATTAAAACAATTCTAATTATTACAAAATGATATTAAAATATTTTAGAAAATTGCAAATTGATATTTTAATATTTAAAACTCATTTAAAAATTCTAGAAAAATTCTTAAAAATTATAATAAATATTTTAAGGCTAAAAATGACTTTAATAATTAATTAACACTAATTAAATAAATTCTTTGAAAAACAGGGGCTTACAAGTCTTTCCTCCTTGAAAAATTTCGTTCTCGAAATTCACAAGGATTGAAGACCCTACAATAATCTAACATAGCAAGCAATGCAACAAATGACTAAGGCTATGATCGAAACTAACCTCTAAGGTATCAAGCGGGAACGGGTGGTTCCCTCGCAGCGGTTGGATCGAACAAGTAAGGGTATCTCTCCCTCATGTCTGATTCCCTCTCCCAAGTAGATTCACCCGGAGAGTGACGGCTCCAAGCTACTCGTACTAAGGGTATAACCTTGTTCCTCAGCCTCTTCTCCCTCCTGTCTAATATCTCCACTGGCTGCTCAGAAACTTTAAGGCTCGGTCCGACCTCCAACTCTGAATGATCTAGCACATGGCTGGGGTCTGGAACATATCTTCTCAGCTGAGATACGTGAAAGACATCGTGAACTCCTGCTAGGTTGGGTGGAAGTGCAACCCTGTAAGCTACCTCTCCAATCCTGCCAAGTATCTCGAACGGCCCGATGTATCTGGGGCTCAGCTTCCCTCCTCGTCCGAACCGGATCGTCCCTCTAGTAGGTGATATCTTCACTAGCACCATATCACCGTCTGCGAACTCCATCGGTCTGTGACTAGCATCAGCCCAGTGTTTCTGCCTGTCCTGGGCTACTCTGAGCCTGTCTCTGATCATCTCGACTTTTTCTGCTGCATCCGTAATCATCTCTGGCCCAAGCATAACTCTGTCTCCGACATTATCCCAAAAGAGCGATGTGCGGCATCGTCGTCCATATAGTGCCTCGAAAGGAGACATACCGATACTGGCTTGGTAGCTATTGTCGTATGAAAACTCTACCAAGTGCAGATGGCTCTCCCAAGATCCTCCAAAGTCCAGCACGCAGGTCCTCAGCATATCCTCCAGTGTCTGTATCGTCCTCTCGGACTGCCCATCTGTCTGCGGGTGGTACGCCGTAATGAACTTGAGCCTACTGCCCAACTCCTCCTGCAAGCTCCTCCAGTAGTGGGATGTGAATCTGTTGTCTCTGTCGGACACTATGCTCACCGGCACTCCGTGTAGGCGAACTATCTGCTGCATGTATAGCTCCGCCAACTTCTCGGTGGAAAGCCCCACCTTGAAGGGTATGAAGTGCGCACACTTCGTCAGCCTGTCCATGATGACCCAAATGGCATCCTTCCCTCCTTGGGAACGAGGAAGCCCTGAGACGAAGTCCATCGTAATATGTTTCCACTTCCACTCGGGAATGGGTAACGGCTGCAACAAACCAGCTGGCCTCTGGCGCTCCGCCTTGACCTGCTGGCAAACTAGGCATCTCGAGATGAAACGTGATACATCCCTCTTCATTTCGTGCCACCAAAGATGTTCCCGCAAGTCACGGTACATCTTGTTAGCACCAGGGTGAATAGAATATCTCGATCGGTGCGCCTCCTGCAAGACTGCCTCTACCAGCTCTCCTTTCGGCACGCATAATCGACTGCCATGCCTCAAGGATCCATCCTCTGCTATAGTGAAGTCATCCAGCAATCCAGCTAAAGCCTGGGCTCGAAGTCTGCGAATGCTCTCATCTGTAGACTGTGCCTCCCTGATCTGCTCCATCAAACCTGACTAAATGTCAAGCACCATCATCTGTATCACTGATCCTGGCCGAACTAGCTCGATACCGAGCTTCTCCAGATCTTCCCGCAAATGCCGATCTATTATCAGATACCATGCCATCGGATGCCTGCTCAGCGCATCCGCCACCATATTTGCCTTCCCGGGGTGATACTGTAAATCGATATCGAAGTCTTTCATCAACTCCAACCATCGTCTTTGTCTCATGTTCAGCTATTTCTGCGTGAACACATACTTCAAGCTTTTGTGGTCAGTAAAGATTTCCACACGCTCTCCGTATAAGTAATATTTCCATAACTTGAGTGCAAAGATCACCGCAGCTAACTCTAGGTCATGGGTAGGATAATTCCGCTCATGAGTCCGCAATTGCCTAGATGTATAAGCAATCACTTTTCTATACTGCTGTAGGACACATCCTAGCCCCTTCCCTGAAGCATCGTTGTAAATGGTGAAACCTCCAGAACCTGAAGGTAAAGTCAGAACTGGAGCGGTCGTCAGCCTCCTCTTCAGCTCCTCAAACGCTGCCTGGCAGTCCTCTGACCAAATATACTCTGCGTCCTTCTGCGTCAGCTTCGTCATGGGTTCAGCTATCCTAGAAAAGTCCTGGACGAACTTTCTATAATAGCCTGCTAAACCCAGAAAGCTCCTGATCTCTGAAACTGACGTCGGAGCCTTCCATGTTTCAACTGCAGCAATCTTCCTGGGATCCACCGAGATTCCATCTCCAATAACTACATGGCCGAGAAACTCCACTCGATCTAAAAAGAACTCGCACTTCGGCAATTTGGCAAACAAACTCTCCTACCTCAGAATCCCCAAAACTATCCGCAAGTGCTCTGCATGCTCCTCCGGCGTCTTTTAGTATATCAGGATGTTGTCGATAAACACTACGACGAACTTATCCAGATACTGGTGGAATGTCTTATTCATCAAATTCATAAAGACAGTTGGCGCATCTGTGAGACCAAATGGCATCACCAGAAACTCGTACTGCCCGTACTTCGTGTTGAACGCCGTCTTCTGGATGTCTGCTGCCCTAACCTTCATCTGGTGGTACCCGGATCTCAAGTCTATCCTGGAAAACACCTTCGCCCCGCTCAACTGGTCAAACAAATCATCTATCCTGGGCAGAGGATATTTGTTCTTGATGGTGATGGCATTCAAAGCCCGGTAGTCAATACACAACCGGACTGTACCATCCTTCTTAGGCACAAAGAGCACTGGTGCTCCCCATGGAGAAGCACTGGATCGAATGAAACCCTTTTTCAATAAGTCAACAATCTGCTCTTTCATCTCTACGGCCTCCTTGGGATTCACTCTATAGCAAGCCCGGGATACTGGTGATGAACCCGGCACTAAATCTATAGTAAACTCCACATCTCTGTCAGGCGGAAGCCCTGGAAGATCCTCTGGGAATACATCCATAAACTCCCTAATGATAGGGTGTGGCGGTGCTACGTCCCCAACTATCGCACAACAGTTCGGCTCTAGGCTGATCTCCGGCCCTGTTCTCCTGACACTGAATGGTGTTGTGCCTGGGGGACCGAACAAAATACTACCCTCATGACAATCTATAGATGTATGGGCATAGCTAAGCCAGTCCATCCCCAATATGATATCATAACCGGGGAGTGGCATCACAAAGAATCGTCCCCTGAACTCTCTTCCGGCTATAAAAATAGAACATCTACAGATAGCTCTAATAGGCACTGGTCCTCCTCCCGTCATCACTCTGCTAATCTCCGCAGTAGGTGTAGCTACTAGATGGTGTTTATGCATAAACTCTAATGATAGGAAGCTATGAGATGCACCAGAATCAAACAAACATAGAGATAGAAAAGTATGCAAATAAACATGACCTGTGATGACGTCAGCTAAGTAATCTGGCTGCGAAACCTGCTCTGGCTCTAGCTCAAGGGCTAGGCTATAAACATTCCCCTGAGGTCCCTTCTGCTGCTGCAGATGCTGCCCAAACCTCTGCTGCTGAGTCGGGAGTGGTCCTCTAGGTATCCTGGCTGCTGGGCACTCTCGAAGCTGATGGGTGGCAGACCCACAAGCTAGACACTGCTTCAACCTCTTCCTGCAGATGGTGTAATCATGCCCTGGTCTTCTGCAGAAAGAACATATAGCTCCCCTCTGCTGCTGCTGCTGATGCCGGGGTCCCGGGGCTCTAACTGGCGGGGTCGAATGATGTGGTGTAGGGGACGGTAAGTCTGCTGATGCGGCGTTGGTGCTCTCTGCTGGAAAGCCTGACGCTTGGACGGTCCATCGAGGTGTACAGAAGTCGGCCTCTTGCTAGACAGAAGACGCTCCTCGATGCTCCGGGCCAACTCTAGGCTCTGGTAGTAGTCAGTCGTACCGTTCGCCACTATAAGAATGTCGATGTCTGGAACTAGACCATGGCAAAACCTACGGGTCATCTCCTCTGGATCTGCAACCAGACTAGGAGCGAAACGGCTCAGGCGACTAAACTCTGCCGCATACTCGTCAACAGAATGGCTCCCCTGCTGGATGTTCTGGAATCATAGCCCCATGGCTACTCTAGCAGTGGTCGAGAAGAATTTCTTCTTGAACTGGGTCTTGAACTGATCCCAAGTGGCTCTCCCTCTCGCAAACAACGGCTCATTCCGGAACCAGACTCCTACCAAGTCTATCAGCAGAAATCCCGCTGCCTCGACCTGGAGGTCACCCGGCATCCTAACTCCAAGGAGCTTCCTCTCTACTGAGTCTAGCCAGTCATCTGTTACTACTATACCCTCAGTCTCTGAGAACTCCTTGGGATTCAGACCCATGAAGTCCTTGATCGTCCCCGCTCTCTGCCGTGGCTCTACAGGTGGTGGGACCACGGTACGTTCCTCAGAACGCTCCATGCTCTGGCGGAGTAGGGTAGTCTACTCCTGATGGGTTGTTAGGAACCCTTGGATCATAGTGAGCAGTTGGTTCCCGTCGAGTGTGACGGAAGCCTGGGTAGGTATAGTGATAGGGGGTGGTGGAAGTATTGGGTCCTGCTGGGCATGTGATGTGGAAGGTGGTGGAGGCATCTGGGTTTGTGGATCTGTGGAGTGGAGGAATGTGGTAGGTGGAGGTGGGGGTGTATCAGTCAACTGGTCAGCTGACTGGATATGGAGTGCGCCATTCTCAGGTGTAACATACTGGGATAAACGAGTAAGCACCATCTAATTACAATAAAAAGGACTTATACGGACTTGTTTAAAGTAAGCAATCATAGATAAGGAAATCTAATTATAATAGCAAGCATGTGATATTTTTCCTATGTTGCAATCCTAGTATTCCTCTAGGTGTTCTAAGCGTCATTCCTAATGTTGTCTAATTACCTTAAGTTCCTAATTGCAGGCATGCTTGGTACAATAACGTAACCAAACAATTTAGTCTTGACCTGCATGGGCCACCATTAAAAATATGTCACGATTCGTTACCCAAATTGTTGGGCCGGGCCGACTCATGTCCAGCATGTGCTTGAGATAAAGCACAGTAAGCTGTTCTAGAAATAACAAGATAAGACTAAATGTGCTAACAGTTCTATAAGTGAATAAAAGTCATAAATGCTCCAAACACAAAAGTCGTCTCATATAGTAAAATGTCCAAAGTATAAGTCTGAAATGTAAAACTGGATACATGTCCAGTTACAAAACACATAGTCTAATACATGACTACACTCAAAAGTCTAAAGCAAAAAGACAACTAGGCGAGGTTCCCCGTAGGAACATCCTTGTAAAGCAAAGCCGGGTCCTCGGCAGTAACTCCATAATGCGAATCACAGAGCAATTCCTCCTCAGTAAGTATACCTACAACGTTATCCTGTCAGGATGGGAGCAAGTACTGAATCTAACAAACTAGCATATGAAACATGAAAATGAACATAAGAGGAATAACTGGAAACATGGCATCACATAGTCTATCATGGCAAGGACACATATGTCATAGAGACAGATGTATATGTAATGTTTAAAACTGTAGCAGGTACGTGATCGTCAATAGGTGTACAATGTGCAGGGGCACATAATGAAATGTACTTCCGTACAAATGATAAGGCGATAGATGTACATACGTACAAATCTGCTTTGAGATAAAGCCTACGACAAGGTATACATATAAAATGTCAACCTTGCTCGGTACATACGTACGGAGAAGGGGGTATGATCACGTATGCTACTAACAGTTTCCCCATAACCCAGATTCTAATCATGTGAGAGATACATAAAGACTGTTCTAAGCATGGTAGTAACTGAAAGTACAACATGTGAAGATTTAACTTGCTACCCCAAGGATCAGCATTTAACATGGTTGGATTTGCAGTTCATTTATGTAACAATATGTAAAGTTTTAGAAAGTACTTGCCTCTAGCAAAGTAAAGCAAAGCAAGCTGCGATAAAAGTGCTATAGATGTCTGGTAACTCGTCACTGTAGAAATAAATATATAAACTTAGTCTTTACATTAAGCTAAAACACTAAGACACTAATTGGTGCAACACGACTTGTGACTGGGCACCTAGCCAAAATGATGACTTTAGCATAGGAGACCAATGTGGGGTGACACACTACTTTAACTAACTTTCTAGGGACTTTACACTAGTGAGGGGTGAGGTTCAATACGGCTAAAGCACAAAAAGTTGCAAGTCGTAATTATTCAATAAATAAATTAAATGAACATTGTGTTCCAACAATTTTTGAGATAGACAAAAAATTTAATTTTACATAAAACAAAGTTCCAAAATGATCCGTATTAATTATAGAAATTTATTATAATTTTTCTGGAATTTATTAACCAGTACAAGTATTTTATAAAAATTAGTTTTCCTAAGTACACAGAAAATGAGTTCTGGTTTCATATGTCAAAATAGTGGCAAAACTGCAAATTAAATACTATAAAAATTATACTAAATTAGCTAAATTAACATAGTATCTAAATACTATTTTTCCAGAATTTTAGCAGCAATTTAAGTATTTTTAGAAATTCAAAAAACAGCATTGCACACAATTTAAAATTAAATAATTAATTATCTGCGTATTTTGTCCATGTACATAGTTTGAACCAAAGTTCAAATACAGGACCCAAGGCCATGAATCAAGTCCAATATTACTTGTACAGGTCTTGAATGTGTAAAAACACACTTGGGCCCAAAAACTCATGCTAGGCTTGGACACCAAATGGTTGCAGTAATTTAAATATACAAAAATACAAAGACATAAAAATACATGATAAATACTAATATTTTTATAAGGCAAAATTATACATAATGGATATATACATACATATGTTAAAAATACATATATATATATAAGAAAATACTTAGTTATAAAGTATATATATATACAAATATTGTATACATATATATAATAGTATATATATATAATAATATATACACATGAAAATATATACATATATACCTATATGTACATAAATACAAATATATATATATATATATAAATACAGCATATATATATTTAAATACAGTATATATAATAATACATATATATATACAAATATATGTATACATATATATATAAGTATATATATATAAATAATAAAAACAAAAGAAAAAGAAAAAGAAACAAAAGAACAGCAAGGGGGGGCTCGAACTCGGCCCTCTGGGTCGGGTTCCTGAGTCGGGTCGGGCTGGCCAGAGGGTCAGCCCGCGGCTTGTGTTAGGATTAGGTTTTAGTTAGTTTGATTTAGGTTTTAGGTATTTAATACATAAAAAAATAATAATAACAATCCTGTGTCCGGACAGTTAGGGACACATGAGTCTAAGTGTCCGGGTCGATTTCGACACGCACGATACGAGTTTGCTGTGTCCAGTCCTACCCTCGTGCTCGTCAGGACACGGCAAACCACATACGTGGATACGAGATACACACGACACGTTTCGACACTTGCCACTTACGTGTCCGGCGATCGATGAGGGTTTCGGGTGTGCTGGACGGCGGAGAAGCGGTCGGGGCGGTGGCGCTCGGGTGGCGCTGGGCGTAACTCGTCGGGGCGAACCGAATGGTGGTGGAGGCGACCGACGACGATGGTCGGTAAGGGAGTGGTCGGGTACGTCGGAGTTAGGGTTTAGTGTTAGGGTTTGGGGCTGTCGGTGAGGCGGTTGTGAGCAGCTGGGTGATGTTTTAGGGTTAGGGTTAGGTCTGGGGAAGAAGGGGGGCTTTTATTATGGGGTTGAGGCGGTCGAGGGGTCGTCGCGCTGGCCGGAAATGACGGAAGCAGTCGGTCGGTCAGTCGTCGGTCAGTCGGGGTGGGTAGAATAGGGTTTAGCAATTAGGTCCTCCTAGTTTAGGTTATTACAGATAGGTCCCTAAGGTAGATAAATGCAAATTAGAATTTGTATTCCGTATTAAAAATAATTCATTTATTACAAACTGATATTGTAACAATTCTAATAATTATAAAACTATATTAAAACAATTCTAATTATTACAAAATGATATTAAAACATTTTAGAAAATTACAAATTAATATTTAAAAATCATTTAAAAATCATTTAAAACTCATTTAAAAATTCTAGAAAAATTCCTAAAAATCATAATAAATATTTTAAGGCTAAAAATGACATTAATAATTAATTAACACTAATTAAATATTTTTTTTGAAAAACAGGGGCTTACAATATCACTGTCCAAAGACTTGATATTAATGATGTACTAGGTATCTTGAGATGGGGTTCACCATTATTTGAATTTGTTTGACTATATTTTACTCTTTGGTTATTAATTAGAGCATGTCTATTTTTTTTGTTGCTTTGTTCTCTTTACAGTTAATCTTGCTATAATATCTGCCAATAAGAATTTAATTTTTATGTTTAATGGGATAAACTTTAAGGACAAAAAGAAATGAATACAGTAGCTGCTAAGGGTCCAGGTCAAAAGAAACAACAATATAAAACTAAAGGTTGTTTTTTTTGTGATAAGACAAGACACATAAGGAAGAAATGTACAAAGTACCACGCATGGCGTATAAAAAAAAATTCTAAATTTGGTCTGTTCTGAGGTTAATTTAGATTTAGTACCTAAAAACACGTGGTGGTTAGATTCTGGTGCTACTACCATTAGTGTTTATAGACAAGGTTGTCTGAGCTACCGAAGCTAATTGATAGTGAAAGATACATCTATGTGGGTGAAGACAAATCGGTAGAAGTGGATGCAATAGGACATTTTAGGTTATTTTTAGAAACCGATTATTATTTGGATTTGATAGACACTTTTATTGTACCGTCTTTTAGACGGAATTTGATTTCAGCTTTCTTAATGGACAAATCTGGTTATCATTGTTCATTTGAAAATAATAAGTTTAGTCTATCTTTAAATCCAAATATTATTGGTAATGGTTCCTTTAAGATTTATGATCGCCAATATTCAGTTGTAACTATTGCAGCTTAAATGAAACCTTGTAAGTGGAGTCATGTGGTACTAAACACAAAATTAACAATAAATATTTTTATCCTCATTATGACATAAGCGATTAGGTCATATCTCTAGAAATAGAGTTGAACGACTTGTGTCTGATGAGATTTGGATTTTATTGACTTTATAGACTTTAATGTCTATATTAATGTGTAAAGAAAATACAGACCAAAGTTAAATTGTAAACAACTACTTTATTGGCTATGCTGACAGATCAATGGGTTAATAATTATACGGTCCCACACTAAAAAATTTTTGAGACGAGAAGTGTAATATTTTTGAGGATGTTGAGTTTGGAGAAGAAATAAAGTCAGGATCATTGTCTTTGAGAAGGAATCAATTACGATTCCTACTATCACTTTTGACGATGTGCAGGATTCTATACCTGTCATGATCAAGAAGTGAATTTGGAATCTCAATAAGACAATGTCGAATTACCTCTATAAGTTGTTGAGATACCTTAACAACGATAACGTAGCGGCACCCCATTCAAGATAAGATAATTATTCCTAAGGAACAAACTCAACAACCTCAAGAACCGGTAATATTAAGATGGTCTACCAGAGAAAGGAGAAATATAATTTCGGGTAATATTGTCATATTTCTCTAGGAACGTGAGGAAGACTATGGATACTAGAAGATGATCTAATCAACTTCCGTCAGGCCATGGAAAGTTCCAGTTCTCAAAGTAGATTGATACAATAAATAAGGAGTATAAGTTCATGCAAGACAATAAATGTTACGCCCCAGAACCAGAATACTGGAGAGCGGGGGAGTGACTCAGCCAGCTACGTATTACGGGTAGATGAATACCGTATAATACGATCAATGCTGTCTAACCAGACGAGGGGGTGCATACTACATAAAAGTCTTACTATGGTCATTTCACATCTATTGTCTCAATCATTCAAACAAGAAACTAGAAATATAGAACATGTAAGGTAAAGCAGTAAGGCGTCCCAAACGTTCAGTCAAAATGTTCTTGAGATCTGGCTTTACAAAACATAGCCAGATGATATAGCAAACATACACAATTGTTATCAGCTGCAGTCTGACTTAATTATAATTATGCAAAAGTAAGTACAAGACAATTCGACTAACATGTCGGTGCCAAATGGCAAGGTATAAAGTAGATAACAAAACGAGTGGTGAAGTTAAGGAACCCACTCGAGGCCTCCTGCGATCATTCCTCTAGTATTGACCATCCTGGAGGTGGAAGTACGCTGAGTCCTCGGGAACTGGCTCTAAATCTGGTCATGCAAAACCAGAGAGGTTAGACCTCTAATAGCAAGTACCACAAGGGAGCACGACATGAGAACTAAAACCAGTAAGTAAGAAAATATAAGAAAATATAATAATAGATCTCTGCTTTCCACTAGGATTCACATCACATCACGACACTTCGAACCAACCTCCCAACCAAACAAGGACAGAAGTTGGCCCGTCATGTCCTGACATTCTGATCATCCCAGTTAGGTAACAGAGTACAGTGCACAAACAAATCATCTTGAACGGCCAATCAACTCCTATGGCTTGCTATTATGAGTTCCAAGTTATCCTGGAATAATGCAATTAGGGATTCCTCAGTTCTTACTATGTGCAAGCAAGGCTAGTCTATCCAGTCAATCATGTGCGCCATGCATGAATTAGACGAGTCCTAGCAGAACGCCCGTCAATATACAATATACAATAATAATAAAAGCAGATACTGTTCCCTGCCCGTGTGGCAGTTTTACAGTATCTGTGGGAACCAGCCGGCCCATCGGGTACTACTTGTCCCAAGGGGGCTGCCATGTAAGAACTCGAGAATCCATTCTCTCCATGCCATCATTATTTTATTTAACTTAATAGTCCGTACGTTGAGTGAAATCCCATGCCGTGGATCATGGTCATTCAAATGAGTACTTTCGTACGGGGTACGATATGCACAACTCTACAACGATACCAGTGCGGTTAGGTTGCAGGTCTTACATAGCGTAATGCAACAATCAAATCTAACCACGGTAATTATGCCTTGACCATAAAGTACACATGCTTCTTTTGTAGAAAATAAATAAGTAAATAAATAAATAAATAGATTGAAGCCTGCATGTACATGTAAGTCAATATTCGGGATCAGCCAGTCAAGTATAATAGTTCATTACATGAACGTGTCTCATTCATTTAATTCAATATGACGACTAGCCATTCTCTTAGTTCCAACTAGGAACGCATGATCAATTTAGTCAAGATAACCATTATTATCAAAGGTGACAAGGCATGAAAGTCAATTAGCATTAAACGGGGGTCGAGTCTATAACTCTCATGGTCAAGTTCCAGTCATACTGGGTATCCCAAAAATCAATCGGGACACAAGACACATTCTACATAACAATTGATATTAACAATATTATCATATCATGATTTATCGGGTTCATGCCAAAAGGCGTAAGGATATAAAATGGGCATAAAATATCTAATAAAATATCAATATACAGGGAATATAAAAGATCCAGGCAAGGAAAATGAAACCAAACTGACATGCTGACATAAGACCAAGTCAGCCAAAGGCCATACGCTCAGTGCAAGAGTCATACGCTTAGGCCAGGCTACGCTCAGGAAGGCAGCGTATGGACTCCATACGACTCCTTGACACTCAAGTGAGCGTATGCAAGTCATACGCTCCCAAAAGGCAGCGTATGGACTTCATACGACTCCTGACCATCCAAGTCAGCGTATGCAAGTCATACGCTCCCAAAAGGCAGCGTATGGACTTCATACTACATACGCTTCCAAAAGGCAGCGTATGCAAGACATACGCTTCCTAAAAAGGCAGCGTATGGGTCAGACTGCGCTGCGCTAAAGTGCGCGCGTAGTTAAGTGGCGCAAGCTAAAAAGCTAGCGTACACTGCTCACTGTCTTCTCCAAACAGCAAGAACTCCATGGTTGCACCCCAAAGCTTCAAAAGTCCATAACTCAGGTCAAAACAAGTCCAAATCCAACTTTCTAAAGGTCAAAATTGGGTAGAATGAACTTCTCTACGACATGGAACCATCAAATCTTGAGAACAAAGGAGTTTGCTAGATCAAAACCCATAGACAACCGAAAATACAATAACTTAGATCTACAAGAAATGAACCAATGAAATCAAAAATACTAAGCACTAAACTCTCTTAGAATCATGAGAGGAAGAATATTGAACCATAAAATATGGTCCTCATGTAGAGCAAGATGTACTTGCCTAGTTGGTAGGTGGAGAGAGTAATGAAAGGAAGAAGAAGAAGTAATGGTGAAGAAGGAGTGAATGAGGAGAGAGAAGGGAGAGGGTGGCTTTAAATAAAAGGTGGTGGTAGGTGGGAGTTGGGCCGGGTCCAATGGGTCGGGTTGCACGGGTCCAACAAGGCTAACCCGAAAGTAAAACTAAAGCAGGAATTAAAATGCAGGTAATAAAATTACAGGAAAAAATGCAGAAATAAAATTACAGGAATTAATTAGCATGAAAATTAAAGAGCAGCTAATTAATTAACATGAAAATTTAAAGAGTAGGCAATAGAATTTCAGAAAAATAAAGTGCAGAAAATAAAATGCAGATAATTAATTAACATGAAGTTATAGGAATTTAAATACAGGATACTGCATGATAAATACTAAATAAATACATTCAGGCAAGATACGTATTAGAATACGCATTCCGGAACGGGGAGTGACATCTCTACCCTCCTTGAAAAAATTTCGTCCTCGGAATTTCAAATTCAAGCAAGATAGAAATATCGGGGCTAAACTAATCAAGTACAAGCAATTCAATGAAGCAATCATTTTACAATGTCCATAGCAAGTAACATATATGTAAATCCATCAATCTACGATATCAAGCAATTTTACCCATAAGGTGATAAGCATGAGGAATCAAGACAATCAGGTACACAGAAAAGATATACCTTGTGAGTCAAACAGGTGTGGATACCGTGATCGGATATCATCCTCACGTTCCCACGTTGACTCTCCCAAGGAGTGATGACCCCAAGCAACACGGACAAGACTAATTGTTCGGTTCTTGAGTATCTTCTCTCTTCGGTCCAAAATGGACACAGGCTGCTCCTCGTAAGACAGGTTGGTACCAACAACCAGTTCTGAATGATCGAGGATATGGCTTGGGTCCGATACATACCTTCGCAACTGAGATACATGAAACACGTCATGCACCTCTCGTAACGAAGGTGGGAGTGATAAACGATAAGCAACATCGCCTATCCGATCAAGGATAACAAATGGGCCCACGTACCGCGGACTCAGTTTCCCGCGAACGCCAAATCTAATGACCCCACGAGTAGGTGAGATCCGCAAGAATACGTGGTCCCCAACAGAGAACTCTAACGGCCTACGATGCTGGTCCGTCCAATGACGATGCCGATCCTGCGCAACACGAAGTCGCTCTCTAATTCCCTTAATTACTTCAACCGTCTGAACAATCATTTCTGGGCCTAACATCTTCCTTTCCCCGATATCATTCCATGCTAGCGGCGATCTACACTTCTTACCATATAGTGCCTCAAACGGTGCCATCTGGATACTGGCTTGATAACTGTTGTTGTATGAAAACTCGACCAAGTGAAGGTGACTCTCCCAAGACCCTCCAAAATCTAGAGTGCAAGCTCGCAACATGTCTTCTAAAGTCTGAATCGTCCTTTCTGATTGCCCGTCCGTCTACGGATGGTAAGCCGTGCTAAATCTTAACTTGGTACCCAGACTATGATGTAAGCTCTTCCAAAAATGCGATGTAAAGCGGGTATCCCGATCCGACACAATACTGACAGGAATTCTATGCTGCCTGACTATCTGTTGCATATACAACTCTGCCAACTTTTCTGTAGATTGCCCTACTCTGAAAGAAAGAAAATGTGCTACCTTCGTAAGTCGGTCCACTATCACCCAAATAGCGTCCTTACCACTTGGTGATCTCGGTAAACCGGTCACAAAGTCCATCGTGATATGCTTCCACTTCCATTCCGGGATAGGAAGCGGTTGCAATAATCCAGCTGGCCTCTGCTGTTCTGCCTTCACTTGCTGACATACCAAGCAACGGGAAACGAATCTAGCTATCTCTCTCTTCATTCCATTCCACCAGAAGTGCTGCTTGATATCTTGGTACATCTTGGTCCCTCCAGGATGTATAGAATACTGGGAACTGTGACCTTCTGCCATAACTTCCTGTCTGATATCTCCACTAGGTACACATAGACCTGATCCAAATCTAAGTATACCATCTTCATGAATTCTCATCTCATTTCTGAGTCCTGACTCACATTCTGCCCTAAGCTTCTGAATCCTTGGGTCTTGTGCCTGAGCTGCCTTGATCCTATCTACCAAGTCAGATTGGACTTGTAGACTTGCCAGAACTCCTACATCGCTAGGAAGTATAACTTCGATGCCCATCTCCTGAAGGTCTTCTAAGATATGCTTCTATGTTGTCAACATAAATGTGCCGCCCCTTCTGCTGAGAGCGTCTGCTACCATATTAGTCTTGCCTGGGTGATACTGAAGCTCCACGTCATAATCCTTGATCAGCTCTAACCATCTTCTCTGCCTCATGTTCAGCTCCTTCTGAGTAAAGATGTACTTCAGACTTTTGTGGTCTGTGTACATGTCCACTCGGTCACCATATAAGTAATGCCTCCATAGCTTCAAAGCAAATACTACTGCCGCAAACTCCAAATCATGAGTTGGATAATTCTTCTCGTGGTCCCGAAGCTGCCTAGATGCATATGCTATCACCTTCCCGTGCTGCATGAGGACACATCCAAGTCCTTTACCTGACGCATCACAATATACGGTAAAATCTTCGGGTCCAACTGGCAATGTAAGAATGGGTACTGATATCAATTTCTGCTTCAAATTCTCAAATGATGTCTGACATTCTGCCGACCAAACAAATAGCACATCCTTCCGTGTCAAGCGGGTCATGGGTGCTGAAAGTCTTGCAAAATCTGACACAAATCTTCTGTAATATCCTGCCAATCCCAAAAAACTCCGTACATCAGCTACGGTCTTGGGTACTGGCCAACTCTCTACTGCTTCTACCTTCTTGGGATCCACTGCTACTCTAGCTCCTGATACGATATGACCCAAGAATGAAATATGGTCCATCCAGAACTCACACTTGCTGAGCTTGGCATACAACTGGTTCTCTCTCAGAACCTGCAACACTTTCCTGAGGTGGTCTTCATGCTCCTCTTCACTAGCAGAGTATACGAGTATGTCGTCAAGAAACACAACGACAAACTGGTCTAAATACGGCATAAAGATGCGGTTCATCAAATCCATAAATATTGCTGGAGCATTGGTCAAACCAAACGGCATTACCAAGAATTCATAATGTCCATACTTCGACCTGAATGCTGTCTTGGGAATGTCTTCCTTTCGAACCCTCACCTGATGGTACCCTGAACGAAGATCTATCTTGGAGAAAACTCTAGCCTTGCTCAACTGATCAAATAAGTCGTCGATCCTGGGTAATGGGTACTTGTTCTTTACTGTTGCCGCGTTAAGCTTCCTGTAGTCAATGCACAATCTGGATGATCCATCCTTCTTCCCCACAAGTACCACTGGTGCTGCCCATGGCGATACGCTAGCTTGGATAAACTTTTTCTCCTTCAATTCCTCTATGTGCTGATACACCTTGGCCTGTTCCGAATCCGCCATTCTGTAAACTCGATCTGATATCGGTTTAGTTCCAGGTGCCAATTCTATACTGAACTCAATATCTCTAACCGGTGGCAGACCGGGAAGTTCTTCAGGAAATACGTCTAGAAATTCTTCAACTACCTTCGGAACCTGAACTTCTTCCATTGCTGTTATCACTCCCTGCTCTTGCTGAGTTGCCTCTGATCTGACTAAGGTGAACCTCTTCATGCCTGGAATATCAAAAGATACACTCCCACTACGACAATCTATTGTCGCATGACTGTCTTTCAGCCAGTCCATGTCTAAGATAACGTCGAAATTTCCAACAGGAAATTCTATCAACCGGGCGGGTAAAGGATGCCCGCACACTACAACACTACATGCTAAACTAACTCTACTAACTCCCACGAGCCCATTACCAGTGAGTATATTCAACCTCCCTGGCAATGCCTCGAACTCCACTCCTAGTCGTATCGTAAATTGTGCACATATAAATGAATGGGATGCACCCGAATCAAACAATGCTACTGCGGGATATGAGGCGACGAGAATGTTACCTGCCACAACATCTCCCGATGCCAATGCCTCTTCCAAGGACAGTATGAATGCCTGCCCTCGACCTCCTTGCTGGTTTCTATGCTGTGGCCTAGCCTGGTGCAGCTGCTGGCCCCTTCCTTGATGATGCTGGGGTGGTCTATGCTGGTGTTGCTGCATCGGCGGCCCCTGCTGCCGAAACATCTGAGCCTGTGATACTAACGGACGCTGCGCCAACAGCCTCACTGCCAATGCTGGTCCTCGATACTGCCCTGCCCCTGGTACTGGCAGAGCAGGAAACTGCTGCCCTGGTCCTCCTGACCTCGAATTCATGGGACATGTGGTAACCCGATGATCTGGATTTCCACATATCAGACACAGTCCATTCAATGTCCGACACACATCTCTAGTGTGTCCCATCTTCCACAATAAGTGCAGCCCGCCGGGGGTTGCTGGTTCTTCCTCTGTTGCTGTTGCTGCTGCCTGGGTGGTGGTGCTGGCCCTCGCATCGCCACATCGTGGATACGAATGCCAGGGGATGGTGCTGCTGCATCGGGGCGCTGCTCCCCCTCCTCCTTCAATCTGACTGTGGGATCTCTTCTGACCCCCAGTCCTTGCCGCAAGCCTCTGAATGGTGATCTCATGCCTACGGGTTACCGTCAATATCTCATTAAAAGTCTGGTAATTGTGCCCCTCTATCAATTGCAAGAGCTCAAGATGAAACCCTTGCTGGAACCTCATCGCCCTCTGGCGCTCCGTCGCCACCATCTCTAGGGCAAACCTACTCAATCTGCAGAACTCTGCTGCGTACGCATCTACAGTCTTGCCAGCCTGTCTGAGGTTAATAACTTCTGTTGTAGCTCAAACTGCGCCACAACTCCATAATACTTCGTCTTGAACCTTGCAGTAAAATCGTCCCATGCAACAGGACGTCTGATGCCTACTTCCTCTGCTTCCCACCAATCACGTGCGAGATCCTGAAGTAACAACTTCACTAGATCCACACGCTCTTCTACCGGCACCTTAGCGGCTGTCAGAATAGCCTCAATGTCCTTAAGCCATGCATCTGCTGAGATGGCATCCTCCGTGCCCTCGAAACGGCGGGGGTTATACTTGCAAAACCGGGCTGACGCTCCTGAATCTGGCCTCGCCCCTCTTTCCAATGCCGTCTGTAATCCTTGGTTGAGTAGTACATTCTGCTCTTGCAACTGAGCGTGCATGCGCTGCTGGGCTAACATCTGGTGTTGCTGAGTAGCCATCATCCCTCTCATGATCTCCAGAAGGGCTGGTGTGTCCAATTCCACAGGGGTAGGTGGAACTATTGGTGGTGTTGGAACCTCCGGATACTGCGGTCCGACCGCTGGTTTTACTATCACCTCTTCTTGAATAGCCTCATGAAGTGGTTCTGGCCCTTGTTGCTGACCAACCTGGTCAAGTTGTCCATGCTGCTGTCCATGTTGTTGCTGTCCAGCTCTGACAGATGCGAACGAGGTGCCCCTAAGAAAAGGGACAAGAGAATAATCAAACGACCGGACATGAAGGATCAATGAAGTCAAAGGATACTGGAATGTCAAGCTAGAGTTGAGAGTAACAAATCATGAGATCAAGGGAAAACATGTGTGATTGAGACATCCTATTAAACAAAATACCCCACAAGTCTGAAATCAGACCTGCATGGGCCACCACTAAAACCTTGTCACGCCCCAGAACCAGAATACTGGAGAGCGGGGGAGTGACTCAGCCAGCTACGTATTACGGGTAGATGAATACCGTATAATACGATCAATGCTGTCTAACCAGACGAGGGGGTGCATACTACATAAAAGTCTTACTATGGTCATTTCACATCTATTGTCTCAATCATTCAAACAAGAAACAGAAATATAGAACATGTAAGGTAAAGCAGTAAGGCATCCCAAACGCTCAGTCAAAATGTTCTTGAGATCTGGCTTTACAAAACATAGCCAGATTATATAGCAAACGTACACAATTGTTATCAGCTGCAGTCTGACTTAATTACAATTATGCAAAAGTAAGTACAAGACAATCCGACTAACATGTCGGTGCCAAACGGCAAGGTATAAAGTAGATAACAAAACGAGTGGTGAAGTTAAGGAACCCACTCGAGGCCTCCTGCGATCATTCCTCTAGTATTGACCATCCTGGAGGTGGAAGTACGCTGAGTCCTCGGGAACTGGCTCTAAATCTGGCCATGCAAAACCAGAGAGGTTAGACCTCTAATAGCAAGTACCACAAGGGAGCACGACATGAGAACTAAAACCAGTAAGTAAGAAAATATAAGAAAATATAATAATAGATCTCTGCTTTCCACTAGGATTCACATCACATCACGACACTTCGAACCAACCTCCCAACCAAACAAGGACAGAAGTTGGCCCGTCATGTCCTGACATTCTGATCATCCCAGTTAGGTAACAGAGTACAGTGCACAAACAAATCATCTTGAACGGCCAATCAACTCCTACGGCTTGCTATTATGAGTCCCAAGTTATCCTGGAATAATGCAATTAGGGATTCCTCAGTTCTTACTATGTGCAAGCAAGGCTAGTCTATCCAGTCAATCATGTGTCCATGCATGAATTAGACGAGTCCTAGCAGGACGCCCGTCAATATATAATATATAATAATAATAAAAGCAGATACTGTTCCCTGCCCGTGTGGCAGTTTTACAGTATCTGTGGGAACCAGCCGGCCCGTCGGGTACTACTTGTCCCAAGGGGGCTGCCATGTAAGAACTCGGGAATCCATTCTCTCCATGCCATCATTATTTTATTTAACTTAATAGTCCGTACGTTGAGTGAAATCCCATGCCGTGGATCATGGTCATTCAAATGAGTACTTTCGTACGGGGTACGATATGCACAACTCTACAACGATACCAGTGCGGTTAGGTTGCAGGTCTTACATAGCGTAATACAACAATCAAATCTAACCACGGTAATTATGCCTTGACCATAAAGTACACATGCTTCTTTTGTAGAAAATAAATAAGTAAATAAATAAATAAATAGATTGAAGCCTGCATGTGCATGTAAGTCAATATTCGGGATCAGCCAGTCAAGTACAATAGTTCATTACATGAACGTGTCTCATTCATTTAATTCAATAAGACGACTAGCCATTCTCTTAGTTCCAACTAGGAACGCATGATTAATTTAGTCAAGATAACCATTATTATCAATGGTGACAAGGCATGAAAGTCAATTAGCATTAAACGGGGGTCGAGTCTATAACTCTCATGGTCAAGTCCCAGTCATACTGGGTATCCCAAAAATCAATCGGGACACAAGACACATTCCACATAACAATTGATATTAACAATATTATCATATCATGATTTATCGGGTTCATGCCAAAAGGCGTAAGGATATAAAATAGGCATAAAATATCTAATAAAATATCAATATACAGGGATATAAAAGATCCAGGCAAGGAAAATGAAACCAAACTGACATGCTGACATAAGACCAAGTCAGCCAAAGGCCATACGCTCAGTGCAAGAGTCATACGCTTAGGTCAGGCTACGCTCAAGAAGGCAGCGTATGGACTCCATACGACTCCTTGACACTCAAGTGAGCGTATGCAAGTCATACGCTCCCAAAAGGCAGCGTATGGACTTCATACGACTCCTGACCATCCAAGTCAGCGTATGCAAGTCATACGCTCCCAAAAGGCAGCGTATGGACTTCATACGACACACGCTTCCAAAAGGCAGCGTATGCAAGACATACGCTTCCTAAAAAGGCAACGTATGGGTCAGACTGCGCTGCGCTAAAGTGCGCGCGTAGTTAAGTGGCGCAAGCTAAAAAGCTAGCGTACACTGCTCACTGTCTTCTCCAAACAGCAAGAACTCCATGGTTGCACCCCAAAGCTTCAAAAGTCCATAACTCAGGTCAAAACAAGTCCAAATCCAACTTTCTAAAGGTCAAAATTGGGTAGAATGAACTTCTCTACGACATGGAACCATCAAATCTTGAGAACAAAGGAGTTTGCTAGATCAAAACCCATAGACAACCGAAAATACAATAACTTAGATCTACAAGAAATGAACCAATGAAATCAAAAATACTAAGCACTAAACTCTCTTAGAATCATGAGAGGAAGAATATTGAACCATAAAATATGGTCCTCATGTAGAGCAAGATGTACTTGCCTAGTTGGTAGGTGGAGAGAGTAATGAAAGGAAGAAGAAGAAGTAATGGTGAAGAAGGAGTGAATGAGGAGAGAGAAGGGAGAGGGTGGCTTTAAATAAAAGGTGGTGGTAGGTGGGAGTTGGGCCGGGTCCAATGGGTCCAATGGGTCGGGTTGCACGGGTCCAACAAGGCTAACCCGAAAGTAAAACTAAAGCAGGAATT
Source organism: Iris pallida (assembly GCA_029216955.1). Classification (NCBI taxonomy): domain Eukaryota; kingdom Viridiplantae; phylum Streptophyta; class Magnoliopsida; order Asparagales; family Iridaceae; genus Iris; species Iris pallida. The sequence continues at coordinate 61,328 of JANAVB010019074.1, read as the reverse complement.
AAAATACAGGTAATAAAATTATAGGAAGAAATACAGAAATAAAATTACAGGAATTAATTAGCATAAAATTAAAGAGCAGCTAATTAATTAACATGAAAATTTAAAGAGTAGCAATAGAATTACAGAAAAATAAAGTGCAGAAAATAAAATGCAGATAATTAATTAACATGAAGTTATAGGAATTTAAATACAGGATACTGCATGATAAATACTAAATAAATACATTCAGGCAAGATACGTATTAGAATACGTATTCCGGGAATGGGGAAGTGACATCTCTACCCTCCTTGAAAAAATTCCGTCCTCGGAATTTCAAATTCAAGCAAGATAGAAATATCGGGGCTAAACTAATCCAAGTACAAGCAATTCAATGAAGCAATCATTTTACAATGTCCATAGCAAGTAACATATATGTAAATCCATCAACCTACGATATCAAGCCATTTTACCCATAAGGTGATAAGCATGAGGAATCAAGACAATCAGGTACGCAGAAAAGATATACCTTGTGAGTCAAACAGGTGTGGATACCGTGATCGGATATCATCCTCACGTTCCCACGTTGACTCTCCCAAGGAGTGATGACCCCAAGCAACACGGACAAGACTAATTGTTCGGTTCTTGAGTATCTTCTCTCTTCGGTCCAAAATGGACACAGGCTGCTCCTCGTAAGACAGGTTGGTACCAACAACCAGTTCTGAATGATCGAGGATATGGCTTGGGTCCGATACATACCTTCACAACTGAGATACATGAAACATGTCATGCACCTCTCGTAACGAAGGTGGGAGTGATAAACGATAAGCAACATCGCCTATCCGATCAAGGATAACAAATGGGCCCACGTACCGCGGACTCAGTTTCTCGCGAACGCCAAATCTAATGACCCCACGAGTAGGTGAGATCCGCAAGAATACGTGGTCCCCAACAGAGAACTCTAACGGCCTACGATGCTGGTCCGTCCAATGACGATGCCGATCCTGCGCAACACGAAGTCGCTCTCTAATTCCCTTAATCACTTCAACCGTCTGAACAATCATTTCTGGGCCTAACATCTTCCTTTCCCCGATATCATTCCATGCTAGCGGCGATCTACACTTCTTACCATATAGTGCCTCAAACGGCGCCATCTGGATACTGGCTTGATAACTGTTGTTGTATGAAAACTCGACCAAGTGAAGGTGACTCTCCCAAGACCCTCCAAAATCTAGAGTGCAAGCTCGCAACATGTCTTCTAAAGTCTGAATCGTCCTTTCTGATTGCCCGTCCGTCTGCGGATGGTAAGCCGTGCTAAATCTTAACTTGGTACCCAGACTATGATGTAAGCTCTTCCAAAAATGCGATGTAAAGCGGATATCCCGATCCGACACAATACTGACAGGAATTCTATGCTGCCTGACTATCTGTTGCATATACAACTCTGCCAACTTTTCTGTAGATTGCCCTACTCTGAAAGAAAGAAAATGTGCTACCTTCGTAAGTCGGTCCACTATCACCCAAATAGCGTCCTTACCACTTGGTGATCTCGGTAAACCGGTCACAAAGTCCATCGTGATATGCTTCCACTTTCATTCCGGGATAGGAAGCGGTTGCAATAATCCAGCTGGCCTCTGCTGTTCTGCCTTCACTTGCTGACATACCAAGCAACGGGAAATGAATCTAGCTATCTCTCTCTTCATTCCATTCCACCAGAAGTGCTGCTTGATATCTTGGTACATCTTGGTCCCTCCAGGATGTATAGAATACTGGGAACTGTGAGCTTCTGCCATAACTTCCTGTCTGATATCTCCACTAGGTACACATAGACCTGATCCAAATCTAAGTATACCATCTTCATGAATTCTTATCTCCTTTCTGAGTCCTGACTCACATTCTGCCCTAAGCTTCTGAATCCTTGGGTCTTGTGCCTGAGCTGCCTTGATCCTATCTACCAAGTCAGATTGGACTTGTAGACTTGCCAGAACTCCTACATCGCTAGGAAGTATAACTTCGATGCCCATCTCCTGAAGGTCTTCTAAGATATGCTTCTGTGTTGTCAACATAAATGTGCCGCCCCTTCTGCTGAGAGCGTCTGCTACCATATTAGCCTTGCCTGGGTGATACTGAAGCTCCACGTCATAATCCTTGATCAGCTCTAACCATCTTCTCTGCCTCATGTTCAGCTCCTTCTGAGTAAAGATGTACTTCAGACTTTTGTGGTCTGTGTACATGTCCACTCGGTCACCATATAAGTAATGCCTCCATAGCTTCAAAGCAAATACTACTGCCGCCAACTCCAAATTATGAGTTGGATAATTCTTCTCGTGGTCCCGAAGCTGCCTAGATGCATATGCTATCACCTTCCCGTGCTGCATGAGGACACATCCAAGTCCTTTACCTGACGCATCACAATATACGGTAAAATCTTCGGGTCCAACTGGCAATGTAAGAATGGGTACTGATATCAATTTCTGCTTCAAATTCTCAAATGATGTCTGACATTCTGCCGACCAAACAAATAGCACATCCTTTCGTGTCAAGCGGGTCATGGGTGCTGAAAGTCTTGCAAAATCTGACATAAATCTTCTGTAATATCCTGCCAATCCCAAAAAACTCCGTACATCAGCTACGGTCTTGGGTACTGGCCAACTCTCTACTGCTTCTACCTTCTTGGGATCCACTGCTACTCTAGCTCCTGATACGATATGACCCAAGAATGAAATATGGTCCATCCAGAACTCACACTTGCTGAGCTTGGCATACAACTGGTTCTCTCTCAGAACCTGCAACACTTTCCTGAGGTGGTCTTCATGCTCCTCTTCACTAGCAGAGTATACGAGTATGTCGTCAAGAAACACAACGACAAACTGGTCTAAATACGGCATAAAGATGCGGTTCATCAAATCCATAAATATTGCTGGAGCATTGGTCAAACCAAACGGCATTACCAAGAATTCATAATGTCCATACTTCGACCTGAATGCTGTCTTGGGAATGTCTTCCTTTCGAACCCTCACCTGATGGTACCCTGAACGAAGATCTATCTTGGAGAAAACTCTAGCCTTGCTCAACTGATCAAATAAGTCGTCGATCCTGGGTAATGGGTACTTGTTCTTTACTGTTGCCGCGTTAAGCTTCCTGTAGTCAATGCACAATCTGGATGATCCATCCTTCTTCCCCACAAGTACCACTGGTGCTGCCCATGGCGATACGCTAGCTTGGATAAACTTCTTCTCCTTCAATTCCTCTATGTGCTGATACACCTTGGCCTGTTCCGAATCCGCCATTCTGTAAACTCGATCTGATATCGGTTTAGTTCCAGGTGCCAATTCTATACTGAACTCAATATCTCTAACCGGTGGCAGACCGGGAAGTTCTTCAGGAAATACGTCTAGAAATTCTTCAACTACCTTCGGAACCTGAACTTCTTCCATTGCTGTTATCACTCCCTGCTCTTGCTGAGTTGCCTCTGATCTGACTAAGGTGAACCTCTTCATGCCTAGAATATCAAAAGATACACTCCCACTACGATAATCTATTGTCGTATGACTGTCTTTCAGCCAGTCCATGCCTAAGATAACGTCGAAATTTCTAACAGGAAATTCTATCAACCGGGCGGGTAAAGGATGCCCGCACACTACAACACTACATGCTAAACTAACTCTACTAACTCCCACGAGCCCATTACCAGTGAGTATATTCAACCTCCCTGGCAATGCCTCGAACTCCACTCCTAGTCGTGTCGCAAATTGTGCACATATAAATGAATGGGATGCTCCCGAATCAAACAATGCTACTGCGGGATATGAGGCGACGAGAATGTTACCTGCCACAACATCTCCCGATGCCAATGCCTCTTCCAAGGACAGTGTGAATGCCTGTCCTCGACCTCCTTGCTGGTTTCCATGATGTGGCCTAGCCTGGTGCTGCTGCTGGCCCTTGCCTTGATGATGCTGGGGTGGTCTATGCTGGTGTTGCTGCATCGGCGGCCCCTGCTGCCGAAACATCTGAGCCTGTGATACTAACGGACGCTGCGCCAACGGCCTCACTGCCAATGCTGTTCCTCGATACTGCCCTGCCCCTGGTGCTGGCAGAGCAGGAAACTGCTGCCCTGGTCCTCCTGACCTCGAATTCATGGGACATGTGGTAACCCGATGATCTGGATTTCCACATATCAGACACAGTCCATTCAATGTCCGACACACATCTCTAGTGTGTCCCATCTTTCCACAATAAGTGCAGCCCGCCGGGGGTTGCTGGTTCTTCCTCTGTTGCTGTTGCTGCTGCCTGGGTGGTGGTGCTGGCCCTCGCATCGCCACATCGTGGATACAAATGCCAGGGGATGGTGCTGCTGCATCGGGGCGCTGCTCTCCCTCCTCCTTCAATCTGACTGTGGGATCTCTTCTGACCCCCAGTCCTTGCCGCAAGCCTCTGAATGGTGATCTCATGCCTGCGGGTTGCCGTCAATATCTCATCAAAAGTCTGGTAATTGTGCCCCTCTATCAATTACAAGAGCTCAAGATGAAACCCTTGCTGGAACCTCATCGCCCTCTGGCGCTCCGTCGCCACCATCTCTAGGGCAAACCTACTCAATCTGCAGAACTCTGCTGCGTACACATCTACAGTCTTGCCAGCCTGTCTGAGGTTGATAAACTTCTGTTGTAGCTCAAACTGCGCCACAACTCCATAATACTTCGTCTTGAACCTTGCAGTAAAATCGTCCCATGCAACAGGACGTCTGATGCCTACTTCCTCTGCTTCCCACCAATCACGTGCGAGATCCTGAAGTAACAACTTCACTAGATCCACACGCTCTTCTGCCGGCACCTTAACGGCTGTCAGAATAGCCTCAATGTCCTTAAGCCATGCATCTGCTGAGATGGCATCCTTCGTGCCCTCGAAACGGCGGGGGTTATACTTGCAAAACCGGGCTGACGCTCCTGAATCTGGCCTCGCCCCTCTTTCCAATGCCGTCTGTAATCCTTGGTTGAGTAGTACATTCTGCTCTTGCAACTGAACGTGCATGCGCTGCTGGGCTAACATCTGGTGTTGCTGAGTAGCCATCATCCCTCTCATTATCTCCAGAAGGGCTGGTGTGTCCAATTCCACAGGGGTAGGTGGAACTATTGGTGGTGTTGGAACCTCCGGATACTGCGGTCCGACCGCTGGTTTTACTATCACCTCTTCTTGAATAGCCTCATGAAGTGGTTCTGGCCCTTGTTGCTGACCAACCTGGTCAAGTTGTCCATGCTGCTGTCCATGTTGTTGCTGTCCAGCACTGACAGATGCGGACGAGGTGCCCCTAAGAAAAGGGACAAGAGAACAATCAAACGACCGGACATGAAGGATCAATGAAGTCAAAGGAAACTGGAATGTCAAGCTAGAGTTGAGAGTAACAAATCATGAGATCAAGGGAAAACATGTGTGATTGAGACATCCTATTAAACAAAACACCCCACAAGTCTGAAATCAGACCTGCATGGGCCACCACTAAAACCTTGTCACGCCCCAGAACCAGAATACTGGAGAGCGGGGGAGTGACTCAGCCAGCTACGTATTACGGGTAGATGAATACCGTATAATACGATCAATACTGTCTAACCAGACGAGGGGGTGCATACTACATAAAAGTCTTACTATGGTCATTTCACATCTATTGTCTCAATCATTTAAACAAGAAACAGAAATATAGAACATGTAAGGTAAAGCAGTAAGGCGTCCCAAACGCTCAGTCAAAATGTTCTTGAGATCTGGCTTTACAAAACATAGCCAGATGATATAGCAAACGTACACAATTATTATCAGCTGCAGTCTGACTTAATTACAATTATGCAAAAGTAAGTACAAGACAATCCGACTAACATGTCGGTGCCAAACGGCAAGGTATAAAGTAGATAACAAAACAAGTGGTGAAGTTAAGGAACCCACTCGAGGCCTCCTGCGATCATTCCTCTAGTATTGACCATCCTGGAGGTGGAAGTACGCTGAGTCCTCGGGAACTGGCTCTAAATCTGGCCATGCAAAACCAGAGAGGTTAGACCTCTAATAGCAAGTACCACAAGGGAGCACGACATGAGAACTAAAACCAGTAAGTAAGAAAATATAAGAAAATATAATAATAGATCTCTGCTTTCCACTAGGATTCACATCACGACACTTCGAACCAACCTCCCAACCAAACAAGGACAGAAGTTGGCCCGTCATGTCCTGACATTCTGATCATCCCAGTTAGGTAACAGAGTACAGTGCACAAACAAATCATCTTGAACGGCCAATCAACTCCTACGGCTTGCTATTATGAGTCCCAAGTTATCCTAGAATAATGCAATTAGGGATTCCTCAGTTCTTACTATGTGCAAGCAAGGCTAGTCTGTCCAGTCAATCATGTGCGCCATGCATGAATTAGACGAGTCCTAGCAGGACGCCCGTCAATATACAATATACAATAATAATAAAAGCAGATACTGTTCCCTGCCCGTGTGGCAGTTTTACAGTATCTGTGGGAACCAGCCGGCCCGTCGGGTACTACTTGTCCCAAGGGGGCTGCCATGTAAGAACTCGGGAATCTATTCTCTCCATGCCATCATTATTTTATTTAACTTAATAGTCCGTACGTTGAGTGAAATTCCATGCCGTGGATCATGGTCATTCAAATGAGTACTTTCGTACGGGGTACGATATGCACAACTCTACAACGATACCAGTGCGGTTAGGTTGCAGGTCTTACATAGCGTAATACAACAATCAAATCTAACCACGGTAATTATGCCTTGACCATAAAGTACATATGCTTCTTTTGTAGAAAATAAATAAGTAAATAAATAAATAAATAGATTGAAGCCTGCATGTGCATGTAAGTCAATATTCGGGATCAGCCAGTCAAGTACAATAGTTTATTACATGAACGTGTCTCATTCATTTAATTCAATAAGACGACTAGCCAGTCTCTTAGTTCCAACTAGGAACGCATGATCAATTTAGTCAAGATAACCATTATTATCAATGGTGACAAGGCATGAAAGTCAATTAGCATTAAACGGGGGTCGAGTCTATAACTCTCATGGTCAAGTCCCAGTCATACTGGGTATCCCAAAAATCAATCGGGACACAAGGCACATTCCACATAACAATTGATATTAACAATATTATCATATCATGATTTATCGGGTTCATGCCAAAAGGCGTAAGGATATAAAATGGGCATAAAATATCTAATATAATATCAATATACAGGGATATAAAAGATCCAGGCAAGGAAAATAAAACGAAACTGACATGCTGACATAAGACCAAGTCAGCCAAAGGCCATACGCTCAGTGCAAGAGTCATACGCTTAGGTCAGGCTACGCTCAGGAAGGCAGCGTATGGACTCCATACGACTCCTTGACACTCAAGTGAGCGTATGCAAGTCATACGCTCCCAAAAGGCAGCGTATGGACTTCATACGACTCCTGACCATCCAAGTCAGCGTATGCAAGTCATACGCTCCCAAAAGGCAGCGTATGGACTTCATACGACACACGCTTCCAAAAGGCAGCGTATGCAAGACACACGCTTCCTAAAAAGACAGCGTATGGGTCAGACTGCGCTGCGCTAAAGAGCGCGCGTAGTTAAGTGGCGCAAGCTAAAAAGCTAGCGTACACTGCTCACTGTCTTCTCCAAACAGCAAGAACTCCATGGTTGTACCCCAAAGCTTCAAAAGTCCATAACTCAGGTCAAAATAAGTCCAAATCCAACTTTCTAAAGGTCGAAATTGGGTAGGATGAACTGCTCTACGACATGGAACCATCAAATCTTGAGAACAAAGGAGTTTGCTAGATCAAAACCCATAGACAACCGAAAATACAATAACTTAGATCTACAAGAAATGAACCAATGAAATCAAAAATACTAAGCACTAAACTCTCTTAGAATCATGAGAGGAAGAATATTGAACCATAAAATATGGTCCTCATGTAGAGCAAGATGTACTTGCCTAGTTGGTAGGTGGAGAGAGTAATGAAAGGAAGAAGAAGAAGTAATGGTGAAGAAGGAGTGAATGAGAAGAGAGAAGGGAGAGGGTGGCTTTAAATAAAAGGTGGTGGTAGGTGGGAGTTGGGCCGGGTCCAATGGGTCCAATGGGTCGGGTTGCACGGGTCCAACAAGGCTAACCTGAAAGTAAAACTAAAGTAGGAATTAAAATGCAGGTAATAAAATTACAGGAAGAAATACAGAAATAAAATTACAGGAATTAATTAGCATGAAAATTAAAGAGCAGCTAATTAATTAACATGAAAATTTAAAGAGTAGGCAATAGAATTGCAGAAAAATAAAGTGCAGAAAATAAAATGCAGATAATTAATTAACATGAAGTTATAGGAATTTAAATACAGGATACTGTATGATAAATACTAAATAAATACATTCAGGCAATATACGTATTAGAATACGCATTCCGGGAACGGGGAGTGACAATAAAGTTTAAGAACTTGTCCCATTACCAAAGGGTGTGAATCCCATTGGTTGTAAATGGATATTTAAAACCAAGGAGGATTCGAAGGGTCATGTGGAGAGGTATAAAGTACGTCTTGTAGCTAGTGACTTTACTCAAAATTTTGGGATTGATTTTAAAGAGTTTTTCTCTTCGGTATCTTTGAAAAACTCCTTTAAGACAATCATAGCACATGTTGCACTTTTTGATCTTGAATTACATTAAATGGATGTCAAAATGACATTTCTCAATGGTAACATTGATGAAACAGTTTATATGGTGCAACCGAAAAACTTTGTGTCGAAAGACCCAAATAATATGGTTTGCAAATTGACAAAATGTACTTATGAACTCAAGCATGCTTCTCGTCAAAGGTACTTCACGTGATTATCTCGTTTTGTTTTGAGATGAACACTGTTGAAGATTGTGTTGTATCACAAGTTCAGTGGGAGTAGAAATAATTTTCTGGTTTTGTATATTGATTGAAGTATTCAATACAAACCAGGTGACACCTCTCGTTACAGGAGACAAATTCGGTCTCAATCAAGTGCCCTAAGATTAGCCTTAAAATTAAGAAAATACAATAGATTTTTCATACATGACCAGTTGTAGGAAGTCTAATGTATTCTCAAGTATGTACGTGTTAGGATATTGCGTACATATTCAGATGTTAGGCAGATATTTAAGCAAATATGGATGGATCATTGGGTAGCAGCCAAACTATTTAAGTAATTAATAGAGAACAAAGAATTATATGCTCTTTGTAGGAGATGGAATAATTCTGGAGATCATAAGGTATTCCGACTCCGATTTTGTTGGATGCTAATACAGCAGGAGATCCACATCAGGTTATGCTGACTAATGGAGATATATTTTGGATGAGTGTCAAACATGCAATCATAATTTCTTCCATCATGAAAGCAAGGTTTATAACATGTTGTGGGATATCTATTCAGGGAATATGGTTACGAAATTGTCACAAGGCTGCGCCTACAGTACGGTGTTGAAAGACCACATAAAATTATGGTGTGACAATAAATCAGCAGTACTGTATTCCAATAACAACAGAAACTTGTATAAGTCAAAGGATATTGACATAAAGTTTCTAGTTGTGAAAGAAAAAATTTAGAATGGTTATAGTGTTCATATAGCACATTAGGACAAACTCCACGTTAGCGGATCCGCTCACAAAAGCATTATCACCCAGGGTCTTTCATGAGCATACTGCTCATATGGGTGTTAATTAAGAATATGACAATATAGTGGGAGTTTGTATTTTATGTATTTGGGTGCTATTTGGTTTTGGACACATTTATGTATTAAAGTATTTTGGATATTTATCTGATCAGATATATGAAAATTCAGTTCATTCTGTTTTCATTATGTTAAAGTATTGATCTCATTAAAGTTAAGGAGGACCAGTTGGAAATAGACTTGTATTGATCACATTGCGTGTAATTTTTATGATACGCATTCATGATTGATCTATGTCGTTTAGCTATATTGGTATATGTGACCATTGATGGTTTAGTTACGCTATATGTGACGAATGCCGCTTTGATCCTATGTTGATATGGTTAATGGACGAGATTGTCCGGATATACCCTAAGGATTAGATAGCAATTTATAAGCTCACTAAGGTTAACACAATTCAAAAAAATTTATTGTTAATGCTAATTTTAATTTAATGTTAATGTTAATATTAATATTAATATTCATGTTAATTTGATATTAATATTAATTTAATTTTAGTTTTAATGTTAATATTAAAGTTAATATTAATATTAATGTTAAAGTTAATATTAATGTTAAGATTAATTTTAAAATTAATGTTCATGTTAATTTGATACCAATATTAATTTTAATTTGAATATTAATTAATTTTAATGTTTAATGTTTAATTTTGTCATGTTATCAGCTATGTCATATGTCACATAATGAAAGATGGTATCAACCAAATTTTTTAGGAGCCACGTAGCATTTTTGAATTCCTTCTGTTACAGTATAGTTTAATAATGAAACAATTCATGATGTGTACCAGAAGTGATGAGTACACAACAAATACCAATTTTCTGTAGGATCATATAAAGAGAACCAAAGACTCATTCAATGCCCAGTGGTAACAGAATAATTAAAGTGGGGAGAGCTATCCTTTCCGTTAGTTTACGCAGCAGGGGGAAGTTTCCCTCCTAGGAATGAAGAGAAGAAGGTTAGTGCACTTTCAGGCTGGTAGCTCGGTACCATATGCCCAATTCCTCGTAGGGGCTGTTTGGATAAATGTAACTCTTTGGAAGTATAAAAGTGACACTTATATCATATTGAATTACAGTGCACTTACAGTAAGTGGCACTTTTCAAAATGTGTTTGGATGTAATACTTTTTATCTCCTGCAGGTGAAAGAAAAATGGGTTTGGTGTTTGGATGGTTGTTGAAAGTGGAGAGAAAAAGAGTTCGGTTGTTTGGATGATTGTTAAAAGTGGATGTTGGTAAAAAATATGATAAATTATCATTATTTTAAACAAATTAAATTATAATTAGATTTTTATTTAATTAAAAATTAAATAATCTTTAAATTTATTATTAAACAACTTTTTTTTTTCTTTTTTAATCAAAACAGATCATTTGACATTGAAAAAAAAAGCAGCTCATTTGTGAATGTCTTTCCCAAATCAATTTCTACTTTTCCAAAGAAAACCAAAGCCTGTGCCTTTCCCCATCACCAACTACACATCACCACCACCCTCAAATTTTTTTTTCCTTTTCCATAGCTGTTGTGGCTTCTTCTTCATCCATTCCACCGGACCACCACTACGAGAATGATGATGACAATGTTCACCGCACTCGGAATCCCGTCAACGACGCCGTCGCCGCACACATCTCTCTCCGGTCGTCCGCGAGTTGCCGGACCACCCCGATGTTCATTTTTGCGGCTCCGCCGCCACCGCAACGGCTCCGTCTGTAGACGAGATGGGGTCGTCCACAGCAGCTATGGCTGGACCGAAACACTTGGTTTCTTCCCACGACTTCCTCCCCCCAATTTTTTTTCAGCCTTTTTCTCTTTCCTCCAGATGCAGATGAGACTTTCCTTATTTTTTTCAGGATGTGAAAAGTGAACAAATGGTGAGGGATAGGAACTGCCCACCTTTCTTGTCACCCCCAAAATCTGACTTTCATCCAAGCAAACCAAACACTAGAACTCGTGAGAGTTCAGCCACTTTCATCAAAAATCGCAAAATTCAGCCGAGTTTCCACGAACCAAACACGCCCTTACTGTCGCAAATGTCAATCCCTTGTAATATGCCATGACATATCCACCAACCTGATATATCGTGCAAAATCGAAAACCAATATATAACTATTCTAGTCTAAGGAGGATCAAGATGTACACAACATCACTATAATTTAATAGGAGTTTTACATTTATAGTTACCTCTCCTTCAATGTACCATGGATGATCGATTCCATAGCATATTTTTTTCTATCACGTTAAAGATTACTTCTGATAGTTCATTCATATCCCCCGGAAGATTCGTATATATATTTTTTTAATGTTATTGATTACCTCTGACAATTTCTTCTCCTTAGTAAAGTCTTAAACCTTTCACGTTAATGATTATCACTGATAGACGTGCTCATGTTCGGAATCCTCCGTATCCTTACACAAATTCTTATCATTATGGATAGTAAATCCACCTTCAAATTCTTCAATGAAGTTTTCCTTGATCAAGTTAACATGATGCACTTATCACCAACAAAAGAGTCGTTAAAATGACTTATTTTTGGTAAACACTCAATCATTCCTGCAGAGCCATTAATGATTATCTCGTTGGCGGAGGTACACAGAAAATGCACTGGCTGTAGCCAATTTTTTTTTTTTTAATGGAAGAAGGTGTTTGCCTAGCCCACGTTGCCATTGCCAGCCCACTTCACCTCCTTCCAAATCAAAATTCTTTCGGCTGCTCGCCTTGCTCCTCCTCTCCAGTCCGAACAACACCTGCAGCAGCGCAGCTCCTCCCATGCTCGGTTCTTCCAGTCTCCCTCTTCACCTCCTCCCCTCTCCTGGCTCTCCAATCCAAAGCAGCGGCGCAGCCCGGCTCTCCCAGAGCCCCATCTCCCTCTTCACCTCCTCTGAACCTTGGTAATACCCTATCATCATCACTATTTACTGTTTAATAGGTCTATCAATCTATGGAAACCCCCCAGTTTTTGTAAAATCTTAATCCCCAATTTTTGTAAAACCCTAAAACCCTATCTCAATCACTATTTACTACAACCTTGCTAGCCAAATCATGAATTAGTCTGTCCCTAAATGGTTTTATTCTCTAAGGCCAAATTTTTTACAACTTTCTAATCTAGGAAGATATCTTAAAGTGGAGCACTCTTTCTTAAGTTTATTGTGTACGACAGGTTTTGAATCAACAATTTTACAAAGTAAACTTTACCGAATTTTTGGCATAAATTTAGTCTGTTACCTAACCCACCCTACTCCAAAATCCTGGCTCCGCCCCTGATCACCTCTGACAAATCGACACTATTATGCCCTTGATCTCCAAATCGAAAATATATATTTTTTCCGATGAACATTCAATTTACTTTCCCAATCGAGTTTTACAACCTTGTCACGTTAACTATTACCTATGACAAACAAACTCTTGTTTTATTCCCCACAATATATATATATATATATATATATATATATATATATATATATATATATATATATATAATTTTTTGTTTTTTTCTTCTGAAAATAGGTAATTTTGCCGAGCGCTTCCACAGGGAATCGATCTCCTGACCACTTGGACCGTATGCCTCACCACTACCAGCTAGGGGTCATTGGTTATATATATATATATATATATATATATATATATATATATATATATATATATATATATATATAATTTTTAGAAGGGCTAATGATATCTTATTGTCACGTTAATATTATACCGCTAACAATTGTCACAATTTTGAAGGCTATCATGTTTCCTAGTATGACCTCTAACAGGCGCTTTGATTTTGCTGAATCTTAGCATGTCTAATTAATGATTACCTATGAATATACGGGTTCTCAAACCAAATCACAAACTAGATACGCAATGCTATCACGTCCAATATTACAACCTCTGATAGCGGATTTCGTGTCTGTGTTTTTTAGTCTATCAATCATACCTCTAAACAGACGATTTCCTTGATCCAATCCAATCCTGAGTCATAGCCTATATCATATCAAACATTAAAACCTCTGATAGCGGACTCACTGTCGTGCTATGTCCAATAATACAACATCTGTAGAGACCAAATCGGAGCACCATCCTGACCTTGAATTTTATGCAATCTATGACAAACCTTCACAATGCTACTCTGTCAGGAGGAAGGAGAGCTAGATCGCACAAACAACTTTCTTCTTTCCTTCGTTTTGTGTCTGAGTTAAAATTCAGATACTATATGCACATGTACATGAGTTTCATCTGGGTTTCATAGAGTTCAATTGTTTGATACTATATACATGCTTTAGCCTTGAAATTGTGTCTTGTTTGTTGGATATGTTTTCTTTTGACTATAGTGCTTGAATTCATTCCACAATTAATGGACATGCAGAGCACCCACAGAGAGGCACAATATCCCGAAAGTCCTCATTAGCTATTCAGGAATTGGAAGCAATGCCTATACATACCTGTCAAACATAGAAGTCTAGCAATCTACACCTGAAGCAAGCAAGATCGATGACAAGTGCTGTAATCTTTGCTTTGCTTCAGTCCTCCCGCTTCCTTCGGTGCATTGCACCAGGCTCATGCTTATGATCATTGTTTTCGTCCAGAAAAAAAAGAGCGTATTTCCGGAAAATTTTTGTTGAACTTGTTTAAAACTCAGAATCGATTTACAACGATGTAGAGAAACAATTAAGTTCGAGATTTTGGAGAGATATATAGGACGATGAAGGTCGAATCAGTGTGATTCCTTTGCTCCGTTGACGATATGACACAACTTTAACAGTAGAAAGTTTGCAAGGGGGGCAACAAGTAGGCAATAGCTTAGTGTCGAGGTTAATTTCTGCTGTCCTATGGCCGTCCTGAATATCTGCCAAGCAAATATTTGACAATCTGGCACATTGTCCTTTTTATGCTTCTACAGTGATGAGGCCGATCGTCTGCTAGAGTTTATCAAACAAAAATGCTGTGTCTCCCAAAAAAATTGGGTGATACTATCTTCCATTACGTGGTATATGACACGGCTGCTGGCGGGACAGCTGATATGTCAAAATTTAACATTAAAATTAATATTAGAATTAAATTAGCATGAACACTAACATTAAAATTAACATTAACCTTAATATTAATATTAAATTAACTAAAACAATAACAATAACATTAAAATTAATATTAACATCAATATTTAAATTAGCATTAACATTAATTAAAATTGGGTAATTAATTTTTTGTGTTAAAATTTGCCAAGACAAATAGCGTAATTGTTTATCAAATGATCAGATAAATCGGAAGAAGCACATGCCGCATTAATCTAGTCAAGATGTACATTTGTCAGCCAACATTTCAGCGCAGATTATGCGACTGCTCTGAGATCGGCTGATGTAGATAGAGCTCGGAAACATTGATCATTACGACATCTATGCTCCTCTCTGTCGCGAGTCCTCGGGATCGACGAGCCCGAGTACAAGAGTGAGTTCGACTCGGGAGAACAATCTTCTGAACAAAACAGGAAAGTTTCTCTCAATGTTTTATTAAGTAACATTTTCACATTTTGGGAAGTTTCACTTGGAATTCTCAGGAACTTTTTTTCTGAAAGATTGACATTGTTTGTGCAGTGGTGATCAAGACTCTGTTTGTCCAGTAACATCCGCTAGATAGTCCCAGGGCCAGCCTGGGGGTTGGATTCTCCTATCCGGAGCTAATTTTGGTTCTCTCTCCCTTATTGTGTGGGGCAATTCTGGGGGGTCTCCCATAACCCTGACCTGTAGGGTCACACTGAGTCTGGAGGTTGTCAAAAACAGATAAGGTTGTCCAAGTCCGAAGTCTTGTCCGGCAACGTGCTCGGTCTTTCTATTGAATCGTCGTGGCATCCCTGGTGGATATGTCTTCGCCTACAAAGGATCGACATTTGCGACAGTAAGGGGAGCTGGGCATATCCATATGGTACCAAGCTATCAGCCTGAAAGAGAACTGACCCTCTTCTCTTCATTCCTTGAGGAAAACTTCCCCCTTCTGCATATAGAAGAAGAAGAAGGAAAAAGTGTCCCCCATTCTGTTCCATATATAGATACCATGAGTCTCTGCCTTCTCTTTCGAGTCATGTTTCTCTTTCATGAAGGTGGAAAATGTGTAATCAATGTGTGATGATCTATCAACTAAATAAATTTCTGTCTCTCTTCTAGATTCTGAGATGGTTTTCTATCAGAACTAGTCAAGCAAACCTGATCTCCTGCTGCTTGTGCATGCAAACAAATTGTTTTCCAGCAAACTTGTCCTAAGCACTTAATTGGATTGAAATATCATGAATAACATACACAATTCCAGGAGTTCTCAAGAATTAGGAACTGTAAATTTAACTTGGAAATATCAATTCCTGTTTTTGTATACGTATCCGAGGAATTTGTAATAAGCTTTTCAAGAAAAAAAAACAAAGAGTAATTGGACTAATCATGACTAGATACATTATTAAGTACTAGAAAAGGAAACAAAGATACAAGAACGAGTGAATGTTACAAGAGAAATATTGCTATAAAATACACAAATTTCAACTTAATAATAAGAATCCAGAATTCAACCCCCCCCCCCCCCCCCCCAAACACACACACACACATATATAATGACACTAAGTGCAACCTGATCCTAAATAGTGACTACTAGTACAAAACAGCTAAGAAGACAATGCAGTACTAGCCTTTTTCTTATAGACATAAGACCAAGCAAAGAAGAGGTAAATGACCAACTCTAAAGCACTCAGTCCAGCAAGAAGCCAGTAGAAGTAATCGAGATGAGCACGATTCAGGTTATTTGAGAACCAACTGTCACCTGTCCTTTTAGTTGCGTCGTCAATTACTGACACAAGAAAACTACTGATGAAGCTTCCAATGCCGAATATGCTGAGATAAAGAGCAAGTCCGAGGCTCCTCAAGGCGTCGGGGACCTGATCATAGAAGAATTCTTGCAAGCCAACCATAGTGAACACATCGGCAATGCCATAAAGAACATACTGAGGAACCAACCACCACAAGCTCATTGGAATCATTGCACTTGGCAGATCAACTAAACCGTAATCTCTGGCAATCTTGAGCCTTTTTGTTTCTACTACAGCAGCTATCACCATTGCTATCATGGAAAGTACCATACCAATTCCAATCCTTTGGAGAAGAGTAAAGCCTGTCGGTATTTTGGAGAACTTTCTAGCTATTGGGACAAGGATTCGATCATAGATGGGAATGAAAGCAACAATCGACATACTGATAAAACTCTGTAATGCTGCAGGTGGAACTTGGAGAGTCGAACTAATTCTTCTGTCCAGGGTGCTTCCTTGCTTTGTAAAAAAGGTTGAAGATTGAGCAAACACAACAGCATATATTAAGCAGGTCGCCCATATTGGGAACAAGCGGAGCACCCCTTTAGCTTCTTCTACTTGTCTAGCACTTGGTACACCACCTTCTTCCTCAAGCCTGTAAAAGAACAGACAACGGATTGGCTCCGATTTTTATACTAGTAATAAATTTCAAACATGTGTTATCTCAAGATTGTTGATGTGTCTGAAATTGGATTTTGTGCGGTATTGTGCCTCATCATAGTCCATAGATCAAACCTACTTTTCGCTTATGGAAGTTTCAGGGAGTTGCTACCTAGTTTGCATGGGTTTATAACCAATATGGCAGGGCGTCTCAAGCACAAATTCTAGGTTTATGCATGCTTCTTTCTGAGACACTTGTCGCAATCAAAACTCTTGCAACCAATTCATTGAAGTTTATTGTTAAACTTTTGATCGCAGCTTACGATCCTTGTTGACTTAAGATGCATTCTAATTTTGTGGAAAGAGGCAAGGATTTTTAAAAAGAACCACTTACTTGGACTGATCAGATTGCAGGATTTGTGTGTATCCATCTTCTTCAGATGTAGTTGGATGGCTTCCACCAGAAACTTTGTGAGCTCTTATTTGACTCTGTACTAGAGTAGCAAACGCTCTCCCTATTCTAGCAAACGGGCTTTTCTCTTCCAAAAGATAGTAGCGGTAGTTCTTTGTTCCAAGCAAGAAGACAGCGAGACCAATCCCCATGGCAATGCATGGGATTCCAAACCCAAGGCTCCAACTGATATTATCTTGTACATAATTTAAGACCAAGATTGTGACGACCGTGCCAGCACACAATGAAAAGTACCACCAGTTGAAGAAGGAGCTTCTGGAAATCGATTCCTCTGGATCATTCTGGTCAAACTGATCGGCTCCGAATGCCTGAACACAAGGCTTGTGGCCACCTTGAGCAAATGCCACCAAATAAATAGAGGAGAAGAATAAGGCAATCTGGAACTGTGTGGGGGGGCAACTAGTGCCACTACACATGTGTGGATGGAGGGTCGGCATTACAGAAGAAAGCGTCAGCATTCCTAAAGCCTGTGGCGTCATCCAACAAAAACAATAGAATCAGCTTATTACATAACAGAACATGGAATGACTGACAATATATAACAGAACATGGAATGACTGCTATTATAATCAGTAGGAAAGAAATTTATAACAGTTCAAAAAAAAATCTTCAAACCAAAGCTTGGGGAGCCTACTCATCAAGGCCTTTGGAATGCATGGGACAAGTCCTGGGGTTCATAACCGATGGGGCAATTCTTTCTTCAAGCAATTTGTTCAAATCAACTTACAAGAGTGAAGAGAATGTCAGCCTCTGAACTTGTAGAAAAACTTCCTATCAGTCCTTGAATTTGATATCCTTAAGTATAAATTCTAGAATGATGACTTACACATCTCGCTTTCCTGTAGATGATTTAATGAAGGTTTAAAAATGTGATATCAATAAATACCGAACCCTCTTCTGTAGGTTCGGCAGTTTTGGATCAAAATTTCCAAGACTTGGATTTTGGTACATTAAAAGATATAAAAATGTAATAACATAAATGAAAGTTTAAAGCTTAAACATAATCCCATAAATTATTTGCACATTTTTTTCCATTTTGGTGATAATTGCATAATTACATGATTTTTCTGAAATTGTAATGTAATAATTGCATAATTTAATAGGTAACTTATATAAACAGACTTGAGAACTTTACAGCATGCAATGAATGTCAAACCAAATTATGCATACGTTTGGCAGTTTAACCAGTAATTTAGAGATATACTCATTCTGACTTCTTTTAAGAAGTTTTGGCCAATTTTGAAAAAATTTGGGAAGTTATGGCCAAGTAATTGGTTGACCCTAGTATTAGCCAATTCCGCCATAATTACCCAAAGTTGAAAGAAATTTTCAAGTATTAGCCAGTATTGGTGTAATGTCACAGGTATTTGTTAATACGAATTTATCAATGCAGCTTTTGGCTGGTGTCGCTCAAATCCAGTACAATATGACCAATACATATAGGTATTGACAGACTTTTTGAAGTTAGGAATTGATACCTTGTGGAGATCAGGTTAGTATTGCTACTCGGGACTCGATCATATTTAACTTTAAGAACATTTGTATGTGATTATTAACATTTTAAAAGACAAAGCAAATACAGCAACAATTTAGTGAAGCCCATACTCAATACAGTTAAAGTTCAAAAGTATATTTCTGACACAGTTTTCAAACTTTTTGCATGATTTATCAAACATATTACAGTTATCTCATATATTAAAATTTTCTAATTATAAACAATCTACACCATTATTATCGCAACAGATTGACTAATAAAAGTAAGAGTGTCTATATATATACACCTGGTTAGAACCCACAACCTACAGGGAGAATGCCGCCCACCTTATCCACTTGAGCTAGGAGCACACAACGGTGGAGCAGGCAGGCCAGGGAGAAAGCCTTCGGGTCGGAGCAGAGGTACAACGGTGCGGGCTAGCATGGGCTAGGTGCAGCAACAGAGGAGGCCAGTGTAGGCCGTGTGCATCGGGCTTTCAGGCCCGGAGTAGGCCTTCAAGCGGGTTGTAGCCTACGGGCTGAGTTAAATAAGATTTGTAAGTCCTTTAGGATCGAGTTGAGAATTGTAAGTCCTTCAGAGCCGAGTTGAAGGCCATTCAATGGCCATAATTGTATCACTAATTAACTCTTCCACACACACACACACACACACACACACACACACACACACACACACATTCTTAGCTAAAAATATATTGATATATGGATAATATGGTCATTTATATCCCCACTAATTTGAATTTATAAAGTCCTCTCTTACGTGCAGTCATCTCATCTTTCTCTCTCTCTTTATATTTTATTCTTTTGATATCTTATCAAATATGTGTTCTGCGGCAGAGAAAAAGAAAAGGTTTCGCAAATTTCTTTTGATGACTTGAGGTTGATTCCTTTCTCTTATATATATATATATATATATATATATATATATATATATATATATAATTTCCAACTGTTTTTGATATCAAACCTCCTCTACTTTGTGTTATGTAGCATTCTCCGAATGAAAGGAAAGAAAATAAAGTTCTCCAAATTTCTACGGATGATTTCAGGTTGGTTCATCTCTCTTTCTTCCAATAAATTAGTGGTGCTCATGTTGTTAGATGCATGCTATTCTCTAAATTTTGTCTCTTCTTATATATGAATTAATTTGATTTTGAAAATGGAAGTAAAAGCTCAAAATTTTGTAAATATTTACTGTAAATTAGTCATAATTTTTATATAATTAAATGCTCGAAATGAAGATTTAATATGATCCTAATCAAATCTAGAATTAATTTGTGACCCAGTACAATCTATAACTAAAATCTAATCAAATTCAAATGCTAACGTAAACAAAAATTTAATTCATTTTAATCTGTAATTTAAAAGTTAACATAGTTTAAATTTAATTTGATTCAATCTAATATACTCTTATATTTAAAGTAAGATAAAAGAGGAGATTAATTTCTACAACTATTTTAGTTTGTTGGTGAACGGAGTTTTTACTTCCATTTCCAAACCTAAAAAAAATTAGTTTGGTTAAGCCAAAACCAAACTAAATCAAATCCCAAACAATGCTCAGACAAATCAAAACCAAGTTTTGGCATAAAACTCGGTTTGGGGCTTCTAAATTGAGTCTCAAGTATGCCTGTGTTTGGAAACTTAATTACTTAACAATTGAGTTAAAAGTTTTTTGAGAATTTTGATCAACTTGAGAATTTGACATGTTAATTATTATCAATAGATTTGGTTCCATATAACCACTTTATCATTCCTTATGTCTTGCATGAAAATGCATGTTGCCAATGCTGATTACTATCAGACCGTTATAGGTAAGTGAGGGCGACCAGTCGAGTCCTGCTGATGAACATGCCTGAAATAATGACATTTGGGACAACTCGGAGGCACCCATTCATACTCGACCTTATTTATGTTCAATAGTCATCCCATTTGGCTACTCTATAGGTAGAGATTGTTGGCGAATTAATCTCTACAAAAATCCGAGCGTAAGCCAATCTTTGTCTTCTCACAGTGGGGGGATCGTCCGCATCGGAGTCCCAACAATACTTGTTATTTTCATAATTGAAGGAGAACTCCACAATTGGGAGGCAGCCAAGGCATCCTGATCCATATCGGAACTGTTGTGAGCCTATCCCACCCAAAGTTAGAAGTTGGTTCCATCACCGCATCACCACTACACAGTCATCAAAGGTCCACGGACCTGTTTCAAGAACCCTCTCTAGATCTTCCAATCCGACCTTTATAAAATATAACATGTTCTCTCTTGAGAAGACTTCCATGATTACCTTTGGTCGCCGTTCACTTAGAGCAAACGTCCTCAACTGACCAAAGAATAGTCTCAACCCCATCACACATAGCACTATTGTGTTTCGCCAATACTTGTTTCGGCCAAATCATCGCAATCAATCTTCGGCACTTTTAATTTGTTGATCATTTTGGGTTCTACATACTGGAGCCCTACTTCCTCCCTGATGACCGTCGGTTTGCACAACTCCGTCCAGGAGATTGGTATTGAAGCAGAAAACTCCTTTTCTGTTGGCTGTGGCATTTTCATAACGCTTGGTGAATTCCTCTCCTTTGAGGATTGCCTTGTCCCGCGCCAAACGCATGATGACTTCTTTGTTAGGAGGTTTCAGCTTTTCCTTCCCCCACCCCTCGGTCTCTCGACTGCCTTCTCCTCCTCCTCTAAGAATCTTCCGAGGCCATGGCATACTTGATTTTCAGAAACGCCTTGTCCCGCGCCAAACGCATGTTGACTTCTTTGTTAGGAGGTTTTAGCTTTTCCTTCCCCCACCCCTCGGTCTCTCGATTGCCTTCTCCTCCTCATCTAAGAATCTTCCGAGGCCAAGGTTGTAGCTTTTCCTTCCGCCACCCTTCGGTCTCTCGACTGCCTTCTCCTCATCGTCTAAGAATCTTCCGAGGCCATGGCATACTTGATTCTTTCTCCCTAGTCGCAGCCTGCACTCTCCTATGTCTCCAACCTCGCAACCTCATCTCAATCGTCGCCATCCATCCTTGTTGCCACTCTCATAATGCCAATGAAGTTGGTCTTCTCCACCCCCCATACCCCGTCCCTCGAGGAAGATTTAGAATTTCCATCATAGTCGCATGTGTTGCCTCTTTCTCCACATATATATATATATATATATATAAACTCGAGTGGCTCGAGGAAGATTTAGAATTTTCATCATAGTCGCATGTGTTGCCTCTTTCTCCATATATATATATATATATATATATATATATATATATATATATATATATATATATTGAACTCGAGTGGCTCTTGTGGTTACCGAGGAGAGGTATAAGACTCCGGCTGGATGGCGGAAGATAAGTAGATCGAGCCACGGGGACATATTATTTTTTTGCAGATGACCTCTAGTATAGTGGTTAAGAGAGATGCATGCGGCCCGAGTGGTCAGGAGTTCGAATCCCAGTGGGAACGATTCCAAAAACAATTTACCTGGTTCCAAATATATATATATATATATATATATATATATATATATATATATATATATATATATCGAAGAAGGTAAGTGTATAACACACTCCTGGTCCGAAGGCCTAACAAGGTTCGCAGTATCGGTATCGGTATCGGACCATTCCTATGAGTATTGGTATCGGTAGTATAGGCGGTTTCGGATCGGAGTATCGGATTTTTTGGTATCGGAAAACAAATAATTATTAATAAATTATTAACATTAAAAAATATATTTTATACATTTATGCATAATTTTAAGTATTTTCAGTTTTACTTCTTAGTAGTTTTAAAATTAAATAAAATAGTTGTCGTCCTTACCGATTGGTTTACATGCAATAGATAAATTTTCTTCTTTTACATGCTTTTACAACCTTATTATACTTTAAACCAAGGTTCAAAATATCGGTATCGGTATCGGTATCGGTATCGGTATCGGTATCGGTATCGGTATCGGTATCGGACATTTTGTATGACGATTGGTATCGGAAGTATCGGCGGTATCGACGGTATCGGATCAGAGTATCGGATTTTTGGTATCGACAGTATCGGCAATATTAAATAATTAGTAAAAAAAATTAAGAATTTTGTTAACATATTTAAGCATTATTTAAATATTTTTAACTTTTTTAATTATTATAATTGATTATTCGTACTAATTACTATGTCATTAATTGATTAAATAATTATTAAAAAAATCAGAATTTTTTTAAACATATATCGGATTTTTGGTATTCGACAGTATCGGCAGTTTTTTTAAGTTATTTTAAACATAGCCATCCTTTGTGATTGGTTTAACTGCGATATACAAGATTACAACTTTTCTTCATTTCCGTATTTTTAGTTTCAATTTTACTATGTCATTAATTAATTATTCGTACTAATTGAATCTTGTATTGTTTTATTACTACAGGTTCAAATTTTGACGAATTAAGAAACATAAAGGGAGGCACAAGAGATTAGAAGCAATGCAAATGGCTGGACGAGACAAAAGTCACAAGACCCATTATTGTATAATTAATAATTATATTTGTTCAGACATTTTTAAAATTTATGTAAATAAAAAATTATTTATAATTTTATATCTAGAATTTTAGTTTTATGCATTGTTACAAATTGTTACAATATAATCCATGATCCAATTATTTTGTTTCAAAATATACGGAAAAATTTCAACATAATCCATGATCCAATTAGCTACATGATTTATTTTGAATTTAAAATTTCAACAAAAAACACTTGGCCAGAAAAATTCATTGGGACTCTGGCCTATCACTTTCTTTTTATTTCATGAATAAAATCTTTTACAATATGTATGAAGTACATGTCATAAAGTGTACAAATAAAAGAATGAATACAAAAGTTAGTTGAGTAAAAAAATAAAAAAAATAAAAGTTAGTTGAGTGAAACAAAAATAAACAAAAGTTAGTTAGTTATATATATATATATATATATATATATATATATATATATATATATATATATATATAACCAAAAAAAGAACAAAATAATATATATATATATATATATATATATATATATAAGAACAAAAGTTAGTTGAGTAGCAACATTTAGTTAGCAAAAAAAAAGAACAAAATAATATATATATAT
Organism: Iris pallida; assembly: GCA_029216955.1. Classification (NCBI taxonomy): domain Eukaryota; kingdom Viridiplantae; phylum Streptophyta; class Magnoliopsida; order Asparagales; family Iridaceae; genus Iris; species Iris pallida. Next base: position 37,142 of record JANAVB010019074.1, on the reverse strand, counting down.
AATATATATATAGAGAGAGGATGAGGGAGGTGAGGTGCCACCCTATGGAGGGTGTCTACTTGTCACCCCCCACATGCTATCATCATGCACCCATGTGCATGATAATAGCATGGGGGGGGTGACAAGTAGACACCCCCCCGTGAGGTGGCACCCTACCTCCCTTATTCTCTCTCTCTCTCTATATATATATATATATATATATATATATATATATATATATAACTTTTGTTTTTTGCTAACTAAATGTAGCTACTCAACTAACTTTTGCTCTTTTATATATATATATATATATATATATATATATAAGAACAAAAGTTAGTTGAGTAGGTACAATTGGTTAGCAAAAAAAGAACAGAATAATATATATATATATATATATATATATATATATATATATATGTAAGAGATAAATGTAAGAGATAAATACAATTATATTCCATATTAAACACAAAGGTTGGATTGAGCTGCTGGTTGGTGGTTGAACTCTTAAGTTCTGTTTGAGGGGAGCACGCCGGTTCGAGCGTTCATTAACGCTGTTCTTTTTTTTTTTTTTATAACCTATATGTATCGGTTGGAAGGAGAGAGAAATTTCAGATCTGAAATTTTTCTCTCCCCCCCTCCACCGCCAGCTCCGAAGTCGGGGCCGCCTCCACCGACTCTCTCCTCCACCGGGTCAGAGACTCAAAGGAGATGGGGAGGAGAGAGGCCACCGCTCTCTTGCCAGCCACCACTCCTCCAACGGCAGCGGCGAAGGCGGATGCGGCGACTGCGGAGGCGGCGACTGCGGAGGCGACGACGGCGAGGTCGACCTCGGTGAAGGCGATGGAAAAGGGAACAACCTTCGAGGTAAGTTCTGCCAAATTTCTTCTTCAATTTTTTTTTTCTTCTGGTGGTTGTTTGATGCTTTGATCGGCCATTTGGGTCTATTTATAGAATTTTCGTATGAACTGTGGGAATATTTCCATTATTGGATTCTCTGTTCGATTTGACCTGAAGTGAAGCTTGCTTTTTTTTTGTCGGAGATTCTTCGTGCTTTGTCTCGACGTCGAAAATTTTAGGGTTTCGGTTCGTAGCGGCCGACATCGGTCGGTATCGGACTGTATCGGCCCGATACGGTCCGATCCAACCACATTTACTGCGTTATCGGCCGATCCCGATAATTTTGCTGCGTTTCGGATCGGTCAGCGCCAAATCCGATCCGATACGGCCGATACGTATCGGTATCGGCCGATACTTTAAACCTTGCTTTAAACCCTTGCTAATTTGTCTTTTTCATTTAATTTTTTTTGTCGAATTGACCGGAAAAGAGACCTCCAATATCAATATCGGTCAGTATCGGGTATCGGTCGGTATCGGATCGGGTCATGCCAAACTGTATCGGTATTGGCCGTATCGAATCAGTATCCGTCGATACTGTAAACTATCCCACAAACTCAACCCGAATGCCACACATCCCGGCCCGCACCTACACTGCATTTGCACCCGCACTACCACCGGCTGACCTCACATTAATTCCCCCCACAAGGAAATTAAATGTGCCTTCCCCATGGCTCGAACCCAGGGATACCTCCTACTCTTATCATATGGGCTAGGAGTACTTGGCATATATATATATATATATATATATATATATATATATATATATACTCAACCCGAATGCCACACATCCCGGCCCGCACCTACACTGCATTTGCACCCGCACTACCACCGGCTGACCTCACATTAATTCCCCCCACAAGGAAATTAAATGTGCCTTCCCCATGGCTCGAACCCAGGGATACCTCCTACTCTTATCATATGGGCTAGGAGTACTTGGCATATATATATATATATATATATATATATATATATATATATACTCAACCCAAATGCCACACATCCCGGCCCGCACCTACACTGCATTTGCACCCGCACTACCACCGGCTGACCTCACATTAATTCCCCCCACAAGGAAATTAAATGTGCCTTCCCCATGGCTCGAACCCAGGGATACCTCCTACTCTTATCATATGGGCTAGGAGTACTTGGCATATATATATATATATATATATATATATATATATATATATATATATATATATATATATATATTGAGGTCAGAGCTCGATTCCACAACCTCCCCAATAACTCATACCAGCTCGAACCGCAGGGCTACTCCTAGAAAATAGAGACTAAAGTACACAAAAAATTAAAAGACTATATTTCCTCATACTCAAGGGCGGATCTACTGGTGGACTGCGGTGGGCTCCAACCCGCTCATCCATTCAAAAAAAAAATTATATACATGGGGGTGGGCAATAACCATGCCCACACTCCAGTTCTGTCTACCAAAGCAGTCTCATCTATGGCTAAAGTCACACGCTAGACCCTGAGCAGTCCCATCTATGGCTAAAGTCACACACTAGGGCTAGCTCCACTCTCAGTAGTCAGTCCCATCTATGGCTAAAGTCACACGTCTCTAAGTACTCTCCCTGCTACAGAGCTTTACCGAGACCTATTCATGTGGGCAGCCTCCTCCATCTCCTTCTACATAAGCCAACACCACCATCTCTTCCGTTCTTATTTACCATCTTCATCTTCTTCTTCACAATCACTATTTCCATTTAAGCCACCACCATTAACACCTTCGCCATCATCCTCTACTCCTCTAAGTTCAGACAAACACCCCGATAAACATCCTTGTTTGCCATGACAAAAGTTATACGAACTTTTTGTATTTCAAACGTATAAAAAGTACAAAAGATTCCTAAACAGGAGATCTAGGTACAAGAATTTCTGGAGAAGTGTGATGGTGGAGATCGAGCACTGCAGCGGCTCATTTACTCCGTTGACGATCTGACGACGAACTGAGTTTGCTCTGACTTTCTGATGTTTATGAGTAGTACTCGGGGTTGCCAATCAAGAAGACGCCAAAGAGTCTTTTGAACGAAGGATGAATCCTATTTATAGGCTACACATATACGATGTGCATAAGGGTTTCGGCGTGCAGGAATGCTACGCGCATAAGGTTTCGGAGAATATCGGTTGTAACTGCTCCGTGAGGGCTGCTGCTGAGCTGACACGTGGCAGTTGTTGGAATTCTCCGTGATCGAGAAGTTGGACAATTATCATCATTCATCAGTATGACCGATTAATTGACACATGGCATGTGCCCATTGCTCGATGACTTTGCTCAGATGAAATCGACTAGATCTTGCTCTTATCGAGAGCTCAAACAAACTAAAATTCGATCTCATCTCAAGAGCGACAGGTTTAAACAAAATCGGATTTGATTGTATCTAAAAAGATACAACTGTTTAAACAAACTAAATCCGACTCTATCTCAGGGGCGGCGGTTTAAACCAACCGGATTTGATTGTATCTGAAAAAAATACCAAAATGAATCCCATTGTATCTGAGAAGATACAGCTGCCATACTGTCCATGTGGCATAATGCCACGTTGTAGGGGAACTGCGCGCTATACGAGCTGCGCTTTTGGGAGTGTTCGAACCACTGCGCTTTTGGACGACGAGGAGGCTTCTATGGAGGCGACGAAGTCACTACGCTATTGGGCGACGAGGAGACTGTTCTCTTGAGGCGACGAAGTCACTACGCTTTTGGGCGACGAGGAGACTGTGCTCTTGAGGCGACGAAATTACTGCACTTTTGGGCGACAAGAAAACTGTCTACGCTTCTGGAAAGCTCTGAGGGATCAATGAAGGAGCTATTAAGGGGCTGCGCTTCTGTGAAACTCTGAGAGAGCTGCACTTTTACGAAATGTCAAAGTCATTGTGCTCCTAAAAAAATTAATGACCGTCTTTGAGCGGCTAAGTCAACATCTTCTTTAATTACCGCCGCTTTGGGGGCTCGAGAAGTGGTAGCCCAAGATTTAGTCAAATGAATCTATTAAATGAGATTCATTGTGCTGAGTCTTAGGTTCATCCCATTACTCCGGAATCCTTTGACCGACTGCCACGTGGCATGTGGGTTGGACCACACAGCCTATATAAAGATAAGCTTTTTGGGTGAGACCGTGCTCATAGTTTCCGGTCATTTCCCTGTCATGCTCGACCTCGACTTAACTTCGGACGGCCACGGGCCTTGCATAAGTCGGCTGTTGGCTGTAGATCTATTCGTTCAAAAAAGCTGTGATCTTGCAGAAGAACAACTACATAGTTTCCAAATGCACTTGAGCATTTGGCATAAGGGGTTCGAACCTGAACAACATCTTGGAGGTCTTCGAGATCCTAGCTACCGGGTTTGGATTGATTGTCAATCCGAAGAGCTAAAGGCCGTGCTCTGCCCTGCTCAATAACGGCTTCATTAGTCATATTGGAGTGGGGGGAGCTGCGCGCCCTGTTGGGCTGGAAGAGCCGCAGGTAGTGTTGTGAGCTTCGCACGGGAGCTACGTTCTTGCTCGGACCAATAGCTGCTTCATTAGCCATATTAGAGTTCCTCCACGTCTGACTAGGAAGTGGCTCGCTCTGACAAGGAAGTGATTGACACTGTTGCGCTTTTGGGGTCTGCACGCTTCTGAAGACTGCGCACTTTGTAGACTGTGCTTTAGGTTTTAGTCTTTATATGTAACCATGAAGATTTTGTAATAGATATTTTGTAAACATGATTTTAATAAATAACTTTCCTTTATGCACTGTCTTTTTATAGTACGAGTTTTGAAGTGCGCAGAAATTTACGGGTCTCCTGCGCTTCTGACGTCTTCTGCGCTTTTTCATGCTTCTACAATCCTCATCATCATTGTCTAGCCGCGGCCCTCCTATCCACTGCAGCAGTAAACCGCGCGGCTGCTGCAGAGCGTCGGTGCAGTACGTTTTGCAGTTCCTGCATCCTTGTGAGCAATCTGTTTGACACGGGACTGCATGAGAAGGCCGCCTCCAGCCCCTCGCTCCAGACTCTCGCTGCTCTTCACGCTCTGGTAACCTAAGAATTACCATATTGCACTTGAACTTGCTTTTGGGACCAATATTTGCAATACCATAATATTTTATTTGAAAAACAACTTGAACCAAATGTATCGAAGCTATGAGTTTAGCGTGATATTTGATGAATTGTTAAATATCATACTATGACATTGAGTTCATAAGCAATGTTGGCACCGAGTTGACAGACAATATTTTGTCTCTCCATAATTGGCATTAGCACTGTCTAATATTTAAAATTGGCAAATATAATACTACATTATGGCATTAAGTGCACAAGTAAGAACAATACCAAGTTCAGGACATCATTTTAACTCTCCAGAATTGGCATTAGGACTGGCAAATTTAGTGATTTAGATGTTGTCATGAACTCCTGGTCTTCTGGTATCAAAAATCTTTAAAGAGCATACACTTATTTTTCATACATACAAGCTACAGTAGGAGAACACAAACCATTTTCTATAGAATTACTATACATTATATATAATGTATACAGCAGCAATAAACAATAGCGACTTGCTATTGTTTGTTGTTTTCTTATAATTAGCATCGCTCGTTTAATCAATATGGTATCCAATTGTATGTAGTCACTGGAACAAGCATTTGCTGCAATTCTATAGAACTAAAAATAAACAAAAAACTAGACATTTTAAGTTCAGTCCGGGGTAAACTAAAATCCTGGCTCCGCCCTTGCTCATACTATGACAATAAAACAGCTTGACTAGTGCCCCTTGTTGAACGTAGGAGTTTTCTTTCAATTTTCCTTCGATGAAAGATAAAGCAGCAAAAGAAATTTTGCTCAGCAAACAAACAATCATGCTCCACATAGCAATGCCTTATGCATTTTAAGCTTAATTATTGCTTGTTAAAAAATGCAATATAACGAGAAATATTAGCGTGCATCTCCATATTAGTAGTAACCTAATTAAAAATCTAGCTCTTCTAAAAATTTAGTCCCATTTCCACCAATTGTCTACTCCTAAATTTAGTGCTTTGATCACAACCAACAATAGCGACGAAGTGAGATGCAAGCTATCATTTCCCTAACATATAATGTGCGTCGCTGTATTGACTGAGCTATAGAACATCGAAAAATTACGGAACTTCGAAACAGAGCGAGCACGAAGAGGAAGCAAAAAAAATCGAACCAGTAAGTAGAGGAGGGAGGCGATCATGATGGTCCGGTACCGCCCTAGGTACGAGTCTGCGACGAAGGCGCCGAGGAGCGGGGTCATGGACGCGACGCCGGACCACGTGTTGACCGCGGCGGCGGAGGCGGCGGTGGGCTCGCCGAGGGGTCCGGTGAGGTAGGTGATCATGTTGGAGGAGATCCCGTAGTACGCGAACCTCTCCGCCACCTCCACCCCTTCAAATTTCCCAATTCCCCATAAAAAACCAAAACCCTAATCGTGAGTAAATTGAAAAGAGATGAAAGGGAAAGACGGGGGGGGGGGGGGAGGGTTGTTACCTATGATAAAGAGGGCGGCGGACCACCTGCCGGAGCTGGACTTACTGACCGGCCGGCCGTCATGGCCGACGACGAAGGGGACGGGTCGAGGGAGGAGGAGTGGATCGGAGTCCATGTCTACTCTCTCTCTCTCCTCTTCTTGAGATTTGACTACTATGGAATAATGAATGAGCAATGTAAAAAAAAGTTTGGATTTTTATAGGCAAATTGTTCATTGGACTATTGGAGGGAAGTGAGTGAGTTAGTGACCTCACATGTTCGGTTGGAGTTGGAGTGGTGGAATCAAACTCCTTAATAATTTTCCGGCTTAATTGCACTTTGCTACCCTCAACTATTCCGCTTTTTCAACTTGATACCTTAAACTTTTTTTTGTAACAAGTTGATACCCAAAAAAATTTTGGAACGAAAATACCCCTGCTCAAACCTTAAAATTACTCCCCTCTCCCAACCCCCCCCCTCCCCCACTCCGGCTACCCCCTCCCTCCCGCTCCGCCTCCCCTCCGGCCACCCCCCTCTCCCGTGCGCGGCCACCCCCCCACCCCCACCGCCGCCGGCCACCGTGGCAGCAGCAGCCGCCGTCGCAGCAGCAGTAGCCGCCGCAGCAGCAGCAGCCGCAGCCGCCGCCGCGACGGTGGCGCCTGAAGCGGGAAAGGGGGGGGGGGTGGTTGGCCGGCGTGGGAGAGGGGGGTGGCCGGAGGGGAGGCGGAGCGGGAGGGTGGGGGTGGCCGGAGTGGGGGAGGGGGGGGGAGGGGAGAAGGGAAGAGGGAAGGGATAAGGGCATTTTGGGGTTTTTTGAAAAATTAGGTATCAAGTTGAAAAAAAATAGTAGTTGAGGTATCAACTTGTTACAAAAAAAAGTTTAGGGTATCAAGTTAAAAAAACGGAATAGTTGAGGGTAGCAAAGTGCAATTAAGCCTAATTTTCCACATGTTTCTGAACACTGCTGCATCCAGACCACATGTCAGTAGAAAGGATATGAAAAGGAGCTCGTGGGGGTAAATTATTTCATTTATGAGTTGTTTGGATCTTGGATGGAAGTTGGAAAGTATAAAATAAAAACAAGAAAAAAATCGTGCCATTTGTACATCTGCATGTTTTTATTTCTTTCCTTTGGATGGTTTGAAGTAAAACGTGAAAGTGACAAATTTATATTTGGATGTTGTAAAGAAATAAAATTTAGAAGTTACAACTTTATTATTATTATTATTATTATTATTATTATTAGTTCTTAAATACATAATAATAATAAATTTTTATTATTATTATCACAATTTCTTTTCTTCTTCTCTCAAGGAGCAGCACCATCATCCACAGCCGCATTCTCTCTACTTCCGCTCACTTCATTCAATTTTTGAGGAATTATACACAACCAAAAAGCGAAGAAAAAAGCAGATGACAAGACGTGCATATGCACGAATCCTGTCAACACTTCTTCCTTAACCAAACAGAGGAACTGAATGCGGAAGGACCCAAATCCACAAAATCCTCCACTTTCGTGTTCATTTTGGATGTGTTGATGGTCAATTTTAATTTTAAGGTTGCGAGAGTTAGTGGCCTTGTTAGAAAGATAGTTCAGTTAAAGAAGCATCGTGCATATTCATTGGTGTGTTTGCTCTTGAAGTCAATTGCGACTGCAGAGAAAGTATTTTCTGCAATAAAAATTATCAATACTTTATTAAATAACTGATTGGTAGATGAGACGATAGCATATATTGAAAGAGACGTTTTAGACGTCGTTGACAATCAAGATATCATTCAATATGTTTAGAATATAAATTCTAGAAAAAAATTATTGTAAAATTTATTTTTTAATAATTATAGTAGTTTATGACATTTATTATTAATATAAAATACTTTTTAGATTATAAATATGTTTATTACCGAAATAAGAAAGATGATATCTTTAAGAGAGATGCTACATTGTTAGCCCTTTGGGCGTGACTGTGCTGGCACGCGGTCACATAGCGGTCAGCCATTAGCTCCCTGACGAGGGGCGGATCCAAACTAGTAGGAAAGCAGTAGCTGACTGCCAAGTTGCTGCGGGCCAGCACGGTCAAAAAAAAAAAAAAAAAACGGGGGACCAAGTATGCTTTTCCTATCTTTAAATTGCACCACTTCCTCTAATCTTATATACATAAGCTCGAGCTAAGAAGAGGTAAATGATGAGCTCTAATGCACTCAGTCCGGCAAGAAGCCAGTAGAAGTAATCGAGATGGCCGCGGTTCAGATCGGTAGACAGCCAGCTGCGGCCCGTCTTCCCGGTGGCTCCGTCGATCACCGAAACGAGGAAGCCGCTGACGAAGCTCCCGACGCCGAAGATGCTGAGGTAGAGCGCGAGGCCGAGGCTCCTCATGGAGTCGGGGACCTGGTCGTAGAAGAACTCCTGCAGGCCGACCATCGCGAAGACGTCCGCGACCCCGAACAGCGCGTACTGCGGGACCAGCCACCACAGGCTCATCGGAACGACGGCTCCGTGCCCTCCGGCAGACGTCTCGAGCCTCCTCCTCTCCACGAGCGCCGCCGTCGCCATCGCCGCGGTCGAGACGAACATCCCGACACTGATGCGCTGGAGGAGGGTGAAGCCCGACGGCGATCCGGAGAGGGTCCGGGCCAGCGGGACCAGCACGCGGTCGTAGACGGGGACTAAGGCGAGGACGGAGACGCCTATGAAGCTCTGGAGCGCGGCCGGCGGGACTTGGAAGGTCGAGCGGCCGATCGTGATTGTTCTGTCCATGGTGCTCCCTTGCTTGGTGAAGAAGGTCGAGGACTGCGCGAAGACCACCGCGTAGATCAAGGAGGCCGCCCATATCGGGAACAGCCGGAGGACGCCCCTCGCTTCTTCTTCTATAATTCGTCGGGAGGAGCTTGGTTGATCATGGCCGGCCTCCTCTTTGCTGTCGTGTAATATTTGGTAACAATAACTGTGTCCGCTCAGCGCGCACGGGTAGATGCAATAAGAAAGAGAATAGTACGTAGTTGCAATTGCTAATCATGACATATACCTAACTATATGAGGGGGAAAGAAAAAAAATTGAGATTTCCGACAATACGTACGAGATTTTGTATACGTTGTATTACATGTTTATTGGATTCACTGTTCTCCAACTTCTACCAAATAAATAAAAAGAATAAAACATCCTCGTGGCTTGATCCACTGATCTTCGGCCACCGGGACAGAATTTTATACCTCTCATCGGTAATCAAGAGTCACTCGAGTTCGATATTATATAAGGGACGTTGTTCATGTGAAGTTGAAAAAAAACAAATCTTTATTTATCTTTACGATTTGTGGTTATATAATTATCTTAACGATTTTAACAGGGCCGACCCTGGCCCATGACGGCCAGGGCGACCGCTCAGGACCCCCGGATCATGAGAGGCCTAGAAAAATAGTTTAAAGATAAATATGTTAATAATTTGTATCTCAAAATAGAACTAGTATATATCATGAGCTCTTTTGGACACTAAGTTATTGTAGTGTAATGATTAGTACTTTATACTCCTCACTAAATGTCCCAAATTCAATCCTTGGTTGTAGCTATTTTTTTTTTTTTTAAAAATTTAATATTTTTTATATTATGTATGGGGGCCTTATTTTGAAAATTCGTCCAGACCCCCATAAGCTCAGGACCGGCCTTGGATTTTAATATGTATTTTTTCTACCCTGATCCAGATGTATGAGTGAGCATTATTCGAAGTTGGACCGAAAATCGAATCCAACTGAACCGAATAAGAGATTCAGTTTGGATTGGGAAAAAATATTTAAAAAAATACTAAAATTAATTATTATTCGATTTCAGTTTCGATTTCAGTCCAAAATCGAAATCCAAATAAGACTTGTACAATTATATAAATACCTTTAGTTTTATGCATATTTTATGATTAAAAATGTGCATATCTTGAAAACGGTAATTCTATGTATATGTTTCAAAGTTCAACTTTGATATATTTAACAGATAGTTCAAATTTTGGATCAAACTTTAAAATACAACAAATGTGTAAATAAAAATTATAATTTTTAATATAATTTAACCACGATCCCAACTTTGAATTTGATCCAGTATGTAATAGAAATATTACAACAGAATAAACCGAATTTATTATCCGGTTCAGTTTGATTTTACTTTTAGCTCATTTCGTTTCGATTTCTGTTTTCATTTTTAGAATTCGATTTATTCAGTTTTGAACATTTGGATTCGGTTGCAACCGAATAAACCGAATGTTAATGAATCGTCAAGAAAGCTATTTCTAGCCGTCAAGAAAAGTTATTTTTCTTATAGTAACAATTATTTAAACTTACTTGGATCCATCAGATATAGGTAGGTTGCTGTGATTCTTATCGCGGTTATAACTGGCTAGCCAGCTTCTTCCGAGAACAAGAAACGCCTTGCCAATTCTAGAGAAGCTAGGGCTTTCGCCGGCCTCCGGAATATTACAGCAACGATAGGTCCTCGTCCCGGCCAAGAACACGGCGAGCGACGCCGCCATGACGGCGCACGGGATCCCGAACCCGAGGCTCCAGCTGATGTTGTCCTGGACGTAGCTCAAGACCACCACCGAGGCCACCGCGCCGACGGTCAGGCCGAAGTACCACCAGTTGAAGAAGGAGCTCCTGGCTGCAGACTCGCCCGGGTCCTTCTCGTCGAACTGGTCCGCGCCGAACGCCTGGACACAGGGCTTGTGTCCGCCTTGCGCGAACGCGACCAAGTAGAGGGAGACGTAGAAGAGAGCAACTTGAGTGTGCGTGTCGAGCGTCCGCAGCAGCGAGGAAAGTGTCAGCAAGCATAAAGCCTGCGAATTGAGTGTTAGCTGTTTAAGTTATATAAACGATTATTTAGTTTTAGGATGTCGTATAATATTAAAATTTTATATTTAATCTCTAGATTGTCGGTTGACTATATGAAATGACGATTTAAACGTCAATTTTGAATATTACAATATGTTAAAACTAAAGAAAAATATGTGAACGTACGTTATTTAATTTTGAAGGACAAAAATTGTGTGACTTGGGTTATTTGTGTTTTTGTCTCCATTTTGTACGGTTGGCCAAGTCAACGATTAATCCATTAGGACAAGTCCTAGGTCCTATTCTGGGCAGTGATATGGAGTCCACGTAAATTTTTAATATTATACTAGATCCTAAAAGGTAAATAACCCTTTAATCAATCTCATTGCCCTATTGTGATGTTTCCAATTTTGAACATGATCGATTTGGAGGTCGGACAAGTCATCGGGCTTGGACAACCCTCCTAGTCAGGACAACCCCCCACCCCTAAATCCCCATCTCTCCCCTAAAAGAGCATCCGCAGTCCACCCCAACTCCTCTCCGTTAGTTAAACTAACAATCCATCAGGCCCATATTTTGACTTCCTACTGAGAATGTCTCGAGTAGCTCAAGAAGATGAACTTGGAATTCGAGCTCCACGATGACGTCAGAACAGGAGACTTCAACGTCGCTACTAACCCCACTTGCCATCAATTTTTTGATATCTTATTTTGTGGTCAATGATAAGGGGCAACCAAATATAGCTCTGACTAGGACAATCTAACCCTCGATCTGAGTCGGCCATGATCATAGTCGAACTCGAACTTAGTGCCGGACTTTAGATTTTGAGGCCTGAGACGATCTCTAAAAGTAGTGCCCTCAAAGTTTAATGTTCATATAGTTTACTTTTTTTCATCGACGATGATACAATAATATTATCAACAAAAAAATTTAAGAAATAGAACAGTAAATAATTTTTTTTATCCAAATAATATATGACATAATAAATTACTAGTAAAATTGAAGATGTTTCTAACTAATAAGTAAAATTAGAACTTGTTTTGTTGTTCAATTGTAGTTTGACTAACTGATTTGTCTTTTGGTATTCTAATATATGACATTTAGATACCGTATAAAAAAGAAACATTTTTATGCGAACTAAAATTATTAGAACAAGTCTGCGGAATTTTTATTCAAAATCGGATTTATATACATTAAATAGTATAAAAAAAATGGTGCCCTCTAAAATTTTGGACCTGAGGCAACCGACTCATGAGCCTCATATCAAGTCCGGACCTGCTCGAACTATGACCCTAACTTATTACAACTAGACAACCGAATTAACCATGTGAATGAGTCCTATAACAAATACAGAGTAAATTTGGAAATTGGATTGGGAAAGGAGGAGAGAATCATAAGTGATATTCTATGTCGGTTAATTTTGCTAATTATTCACTAAAAACAGGTTCAATATGTGGCAGTGGTAAATCTTGAACCTCCTCCAATAGTATAATTTTTCAAATTCTGAACCCTTTTAGTAGTATAATGACACACCATTTTCTATTTATTTTTCTCTAATCTAGTCTTAGTGATGTGTTACCATGCTATTGGAGGGAGTTGAGGACTCACCACTGCCACATGATAAATTCGTCCTACTGAATAATTTTTCGAATAAAAGAAGAGAAGAACAACCAGGCATGCAGTAAAAATTAAAAAGAAAGAAGCAAACCAGGACGTAGATGACTGATGCGACGACGATGGTCCAGTAGCGGCCTAGATAAGAATCCGCAACAAAGGCTCCGAGCAACGGCAAGACCGAAGCCACTCCCGACCACGTGTTCACGGAAGCAGCGGCCACCGCGGTGGGCTCGTGGAGGTGGACTGTCAGGTAGGTGATCAGGTTCAACGATATGCCGTAGTATGCCGCTCTCTCGGCTATCTCCACTCCTGCGTGCACGCACGCACGCACACGCGCACATCATATCAACTTCTAAGATATATATTCAAAGACACAAAAGAAAATATAGCAACATATACTTTTTTTTTTGAGTTTGTAGTGGACCATCAAAATTTTGGTGTAATGGTATAACAACAAAAATGCTATTTGGCTTCCAAAATATTTGAATGATGCCATCTTTCATTATGTGACATATGACATAGTTGCTGACATGGCACAATTTGACATTAAAATTAATATTAAAATTAAAATTAAAATTAATATTAAATTAACATTAAGATTAATTTTAACATTAATATTAATATTAAAATTAATCTTAACATTAAAATTAATATTAACAATAACATTAGCATTAATATTAATATTGATATTAATATTAACATTAACATTAACATTAAAAAAATTGGGTAATTAATGTTTTGGGTTAAAATTTGCCATGTCAGCTGTTATGTCAGCTGTCATGTCAGATGTCACATAATGGAAGATGACATCATCCAAATATTTTGGAAGCTAAATAGCATAATTGGTATAACAAAGTGTCAGATAAAATAACTTTTAAAGAAGGGAATAAAAATATCACTCTTATTAGTAAGGTTTCAAGCAAATTTTTTTTTTCTCTCTTTGAACGATGGTAATAATTGTTTTTTTTTTTTACGCAAGTAATAATGTAGGTTTTTTTTCCTTTCTTTCTTTTTTTCGTTTCTTTTTTCTTCCTGGTGGCATATCAAGGTCAAAGGCCTCCCTCATGTGTTTTCTAATAATGACGTGAAGAAATAAAAAAAAACAACACTACAGTAATAAAGCTTCATTTTGGAGGTTGAAAAAGAATAGAGCAACCTCCATGTACAAAACGCCTTGAAATGAAGCTCTTTTGAACGCTAATAATGGCGTGAAAAAAGAAAGAGAAAACGTCTTTAAAAAAAATGCCAAACGCCAGTAATTATGGCGTAAAAAAAGAGAAAACATAGCATTTTTTTTATAATTAAAATATCATTAATAATGATTTTTTTTTTCCCTTTTTAAGTCTCCGTTTGAGCGGAAGGATGAAAAAAAAAGGAAAAAATAATGAAAAATGAAAGTAATTTTTTTCTTTCTTTTTGTGTATTTGGTAAGATGAATGAAAAATTGATGCAATTTGCTTTATTTGGTAAATAAAAAAAAAGTAAAAAATAAAAAAATATAGACTTTAGCAATTATATCCTAAACTACAAATATTTATTTACTATTTGACTTCATTAAATAATTTTTAAATAATATAATTGTTATAGGGTATAATTATAAATTAGGACAAGCCTTCACCTTTTTTTTTTTTTTTTTCTTCTGGTATTGAATTCTTTAGGTTATGAGAAAATTATTAATCTCTCCACTTTTCATTTTTTTCTTGAAAGAATGTACCATTTTTTCACTTTTTCCTTCTCTGTTTTTCTTTCTTCCATTTTTTTCTTTTAGGACCCTAAATGTCAGACATTGTTTTCCTTTATTAAGCGTCATTTAATCTGACGATTTTATGGTTACATTAAATTTTTTAAAAATTTGATCCTTTCATTTTTAAAAATTATACATAGTTACAGTCAGGACTAGTCCAGAAGGTTGGATTGTCCTATGCAGAAGTTCCCCTTTGACCCTTGTTATGGACCGGTTTTAGGATATCACCTGCGACCCCAACATTTTGTAGGACCATGCTAAATCTGGAAAATTGTCCTAACGGAGAGTATTGTCCAACTTATTCATGTCTTACCCTGGTTACAGTAAAAAAAAATTGAAGAAAATAACAGACGATACGAAAGAAAGAAACTAGATACCTATAATGAAGAGGGCCGCAGTCCATCGACCGGAGGTGGATGAGCCACTGCGAAAATTCAGTGTTTCTGCCATGTAAAAATAAAACTAAAAAAATCCCTCCCTTCCCCTTCCCCTCAAATAATCTCCTTTTTAATGCCGATCGACAAATAATTAATTAAAGAGGATAAATATTATGCCAATATTTTCTTCTCAGTAATATTCGAAATCATACAAGTTCATTGAGCTCTGCTTAGTTCATCGAACGTGCATGTGTGCGAGAATGTGCATGCTGTCTAAGAAGCAACTTATAAATAGTACTCCGGCGTGTCATTCACTATACTATTCCCTCTTGTGCACTGCACTTAAATCTTAGGTTCGACACAGATTGATGAATGGTGGTCGACCAAAATCTAAATGCATAAGAGACCTTGTATAAGGATTATTACTTCATTTATTAACGATAAACGGCTACTGGCACCAAGAGTCAGGGGGTGGCCCTAGTACATGACAGGTCGGTCGGACGACCGTTCAGGGTCCCAAGATTAAAGGTACACCGATATGGTTATATGTAAAATAGAACTAATATCTACCATGAGCCACTCTTGACACAAAATAGTTGCAGCGTAATGGTTGTTATGTTAAGCTTGCACACTAGAGCTCTTTAGTTTAATTCTCGGTGGATACATTTTTTTTAGAGTTATTTGTATTTACCCTCCAATTACTAATCATATCTTCACTATCCCATTTTTTTAATTAGTACTTCCCCCAATTCTTAAAATTAGGCATTTTTTTGAAGGGCAACTACAATTACAATTAATATATTATGAAGGAATGGGTGTAACACTAATTAAAATAAAAATGAGGATAGTGGAGATAGCAATTGGGGGTAAATACAAATAACTCTTCTTCTTTTTTTTTTAGTTTATTAAAAAAATATTATTTATTGGAGTCCCATTTTAAATGTTAGTCTCAGGCCACTCAGGGCCAGCCCAGACCAAGACACTCTTCTTTTTCCTTTTTTGGGTTTAGACCAAATCTAGCTATATGTTTAGTGACCAGTAAATGTCATAACTGTAAATACTTCCAGTAATGACATTTGTGTAGTGATCCATACGGTTATTACTATATAATTCAAACTAAAAAGCCATTGATATATGATTAGTATACACATCAAGGTTAGCAATGTTAGTCATAATCGCTATCGGACCGTTCCTATGAGTATCGGGATTGGTGGTATCAGCAGTATCGACAGTTCAGAATCGGAGTATCGGACTTTTTGGTATCGGAAAACAAATAAGTATTAAAATTTTAGAAAAAAATATTTTATATATTTAGACATAATTTTATTTCATGCGTTATTTATTAGTAATTTTAAATTAAATAAAATAGTAGTTATCTTTACCGATTGGTTTACCTGTGATATAAGATTTATCCTTTAATATGCTTTTACAACTTTACTATGCCTTTACACTCTTACTTATTGGTCTTTTTCGTTCAATTGTTTGCCCCGTTGTGGGTATCGGTCAGTATCGATATCGGTTGATATCGGATCGGGACACGCCAAATCGTATCGATATTGACTATCGGATCGATATAAGACGAAAATGTAAACTATGATATATATACAGAAATTTCAGAGCATAATTAGATGTTAGAAACTGTAATTCATGACGGGTTGATGAAGTTTGTAAGGTTGGTCATATAAGGGTTGTTACGAATTATGTTGCTGGAAACTAACATAGTAACCATAAGCAAATATTGAGGATCTAGATGTGAACAATAATCAAGTAGCAATATGAATCAAAATCACGAACCCAACCCTCCACTAGGGCTTTCCTACTGAGAAACAAACTCTGTGGCCAGATTGTACTCTAAGCAGGATCCTACAAATTGTTTAAGCAGTTATGATCCGCACCGATTTCTCTTGTTCACCAGTATGACTTACCACTTACCACACGCCTTGTTTTTAAGGTTGTAAAAAACGTTAGACGCTAGTCGGACATGCACTCGCCGTCTAGTACCTAGTCCGTCTAGACGGACGGGCACTCGCCGTCTAGCGCCTCGTCCGTCTGGACGGTCACCTAAGCGGCCGTCTAAATCTAGACAGTTCAAAAATAAAATTTAAATTTTAAAAAAAAAACCTACTAAAAGTTACAAAAAAAGTTTATTAAACTCCAAAATATGCAGTCGGACGTCGGGAGGTCTATGCGGACGCCTAGACGGATATCGGGCCGGTGCCAGACGCCTAACGCCTGGACTGCCTTTTAGAACCGTGCTTGTTTCCACAGAGAGATGTCAAACTGAAGAGTTAGCAGTATAGCAAGTTTAGTGCCTCAAAATGGGCCAAAAAGAAATGACATTTGCTAAAAATGGCAATGCTCAAGAAGCATACTAGAAATGTTGATATTACTGGACAGAAGAATACTTGTGACAAATCAGAAACATCAGTAAAGCTCACTCAGTAACCATGCAAAACAGATCATTACATATGTTGCAAACAGATCATTGCCCATCAGAACCAACCAGAACATGACCACGTAGGGGTATGCGCACAGTTCAGCTTATTCAGTTTTAATCAAACCAAAATAGTCAAACCCCAATAAACCGAACTTCTAAAAATTCATAACCGAAACCGAACTAAAATTAGGCAGAACCAAAACTGATAATTGATTCAGTTTATTCGATTTGTTTAGTTGGACTATTTTTATTGTTTGATTTGGGTTGGTCCTATCAAACAATAAAAATAGTTCAACTAAAAATTGTGTATATTAAAAGACACAATTTTTATACATATGTTTCTTGTATTTTAAATCTGGACTAGTTTGTTAAATTACTAAAGTTGGACTTTAAAACACATACATGCAATTGTTGTTTTCAAAATACACACAAAGTGACAAATATATACTCATTTTCAATCATAAAATATGCATAAAATTGAGGTTATTTACATAATTGCATAAATCTTATTCAGATTTCGGTTTTGGACAGAAATCGAATAAGAAATTTCAATAATTTCAAAACCGAAACCGAACCGAATCTCTTATTGAGTTCATTTCGGCTCTCATTCCTAGCCTGCCGGACCGTAAATTACAATGATACTGTTTTTATTTCAATGAACATGTCAACGACACCAAAATTTTCCATGACAGATTCAAGTTCATGCAGAAAGCAATAAATTCACTAAAATCTAAGGGTTGATGCTTCCAGTTCCACAGAAAATGCTACCAATACTTCCAACCCACATTAAGCCAAATTGTTCTTTCATATTGACTTGTTATATATTTCATATTGACTTGCTATAGATATCCTCACAAGCACTACAGAAATTTACTTCTGCCAAGGCGCTGAAGGTGGTAATTGATGGTGTTACCAGGACTCTTAGGCCTCCCTCTCTGCAATTTGAATCACAGAATAAAACAATACAAATTTAGTGAATGATGCTTCAAGTATTGATGAATGGAGGACACAATTCCAAAACTAAGGTCATGACATTTGGAACTGAAAATTACAGTTCTCTATCAACAAAAGAACAGCACCTGAGAATCCACACAAGCAAGCAAACGGTGCGTCTGTTTGGTACACTTATCCTCGGTAATCTTGTATTGAGTCAAGCAGCCAAGGAATGCTACCATCTCCGCGGAGCAAGAACTGGCAGCTATACCCAGCTTTTTGGGATTTATATACAAGCCCCCAGCTTTACGTCCCATGCTTCTATAGTAGCCTAACTCTGGAAAACAACAAAGCCTCTGGTAGCTCAAAATGTGGGAAATTGCATCATCAATCCAAACTGAAGATCAACATCAGGAGAGATGGATACTATGCACAACGAAGAAAAAGCAACTAAAAGTTCACCAGGAAGCACTGAAGGCATCGTACCAGACATTCGCTATACAAATTCAAGATTCATATTAGATTCGCTGGAATACCATTTGGGATTTTCTTATATAACCTCATCTACACAGGGCCGGCCCTGTCCCAGGGTGACCGGATCATGAGGGGCCCAAAAAAAATAGTTTAAAGATAAATATTTTAATAATTTTGTATCTCAAAATAGAACTAGTATTTATCATGTACCCTTTTAGACACAAAGTTACTGTGTAGTGGTTAGTACTTTACACTCCTTACTAAAGGTCATAAGTTCAATCCTTGGTTGTAGCTATTTTTTTAATATTTTTTACATTATGAATGGGGGTCTTATTTTGAAAGTTTGTCCTTGGCCCCCATGAGTTCAGGACCGGCCCTGCATCTACAGAGACTACATAATATGTACAAGAACAGGGGAGGAGACTGAGAGAAGAGATTACCAAACCATAAAAGGATAAAGTCATAAAACCCCTAAGGGGGCGTTTGGTATGCGGAATACTATATAGCCGGAAATTCTATATTTCCGGAAATCAAATTCCCTGGAAAATTACAATCCCATGTTTGGTGACAATATAAATATTCCCGGGAAAAAATAAAAAATAATAATAACGAAAAAAATGAACAAATATAAAAAAAACCGGTAAAAACAACAAAAAATCGATAAAAACGAAAAAAATGGTAAAAACGACAAAATAACAAAAAAACGACAAAAACGATGAAAAATGACAAAAAATCGGTTAAAACGACAAAAATGACCAAAAAACGAAAAAAAATGTATAAACGACAAAAATAACAAAAAAGGGTAAAAACGGCAAAAATAACCAAAACACGACAAAAACGACATAAAACCGGTAAAAACGACAAAAAAAATCAAAATACGGCAAAAATGACAAAAAAAACAACAAATCGGTTAAAACGACAAAAAATGACAAAAAATCGGTTAAAAACGAAAAAAATCGGTTAAAAACAATAAAAAATCAGTTAAAACGACAAAAAAATAACCAAAAAGCGACAAAAAAACAAAAAATAATCAATAAAAACGACAAAAAATCGGTTAAAAACGACAAAAAATTGGTTAAAACGACAAAAAATGACAAAAAATTGGTTAAAACGACAAAAAATGACAAAAAATCGATTAAAAACGACAAAAAAGGGTTAAAAACAACAAAAAATCGGTTAAAACGAAAAAAAATAACCAAAAAGCGACAAAACGAAAAATAATCGATAAAAACGAAAAATAATCGATTAAAACGACAAAAAGGCCAAAATCGGTTAAAACGAAAAAAATCGGTTAAAACGACAAAAATGACAAAAAATCGGTTAAAAACGACAAAAAAACAGTAAAAAACAAAAAAAAAATCGGTTAAAACGACAAAAAATAACCAAAAAGCGACAAAAACGAAAAATAATCGATAAAAACGACAAAAAAGGACAAAAAAATCGGTTAAAACGACAAAAAAATCGGTTAAACGACAAAAAACGGTAAAAGCGACAAAAAAAGCGATAAAAATGACAAAATATTGGTAAAAACGACAAAAAATGACAAAAAAAAGCGATAAAAACGACAAAAAAATAATCAAAAAGTGACAAAAAAGACAAAAATTGGTAAAAACGACAAAAAATCGCTTAAAACGACAAAAATTTGGTAAAAATGACAAAAAATGACAAAAAAAGCGATAAAAACGACAAAAAAAAGAAAAAATGTTCAAAACTAATCAAAATTGATCAAAAAAGAAGAAAAAAAATTTAAACAAATTTTTTTTCCCGGGCAAAAAAAAAAAATACCCACCTATTCTCAAGGGATAGAATTCCCATGTTTTGTGGGTAAATTATTTACCCGGATATTTATAATTTCCGGTAATAAATTTTTTATAAGCCAAACAAACGTGGTAATAGATTCTCATCTTAAATTTTTTCGAGAATAAAAAAAATACCGCGTACCAAACGTCCCCTAAAAGTATCCATTTATGTTTAAAAATGGGAGTTGGTTGAAAGATAGCACCATAAGTCTGTTATGTTGTTTAAATAGGGGTATACAATATAAGAATCTTGGTAGGAATGTCCAGTCTGCTTAATTGGAAGAGGAGGGACTCAGCCTGCTAGGTGGCTGCCTATGTTGTATGGACACAGGAAAATAGTGTACGTGCTTCTGCCCGTAGTTGTGCAACAAGTGACTATTGTATATGTACCTATCTGAAAATTTCCGCATCCAGTAATCATACCATGTCCTTACCCGTATCCGTGTCTGTACTGATGAAACATAGGCACCCACTTCTCAGAACACTACCCCGGATATTTCCGGATTCGTGGAATTTAAATCCAAACTTAGTATTCTAGTTAAATTGGATAATCATGGTCCACCTACAAATCCATCCAATCTAATAAAAAATAATGGATTAAGAATGCTAACCATCTGTCCTTTAGTAGAATAAAAAAAAATATAAAGAAAATCAATATAACTAGAAATATAATATTATAGAATCTCTTCTGGAGGCTCAATTTGAATAATTTATAGCAAAACTCTAGAAGGTATAGAGTTTGCATTACAAGAGAACCTGGATGGCTATCAACAGGTCATGCAATGTTGACAATAACATATAGTTCACAGTCCAGACCTAATTGTTGCAGTTTGGATCAGCCAGGGCCTTTTTGACCTAATTGAAGTATTTAACATTAGATTTAAAAAAAGAGAATGATTCTAATTGAATTTGAGTTGTGATCATCTTGAGTCCTTGACCATAATATTCAAGTTGCCGACCATGCAACCAAGTCGCCTTATAGTCCAATCAACTTGGATCACTCACAGACAAAACACCATGGAAGACCATAAAGTGGCTACTATTTTAGAATATATTTGTTTAGAGCATGGTTTCTGAATCACAACCAGTGTGTGCGTGTGTATATATACAAGGGCGGACGCAGAAATTTAAGAGAGGGGGTCAACCTCAAACGTAAAGAAAGTCCAAATTTAATAGAAACCTAATATATGTACATCTCTATCGAGCACAACACTAGTTTTACAAGTAGCAATATAACAAGTTCATAGGTGCAAATTTAAAATAAACCATCTACTTTGTTCTTCTAATTACTTTTTTATATTTAATTAGGTTCAAATTTAATAGAAACCTAATATATGTACATATCTATGGACTATCGGGTATCGAGCACAATACTAGTTTTATAAGTAGCAAAATAGCAAGCCCATATATATTCCATTCGACACAAAGATGGCTAGAAAAAAATTAACATAAAAAATAAAAACTCAGACCCTGTTTAACAACAATTATATTGAAAAAAAAAAGTAGAATAAACGAAACCACACATAAAAGGACATAGCAACAAGGGCACAACACCTATTTCAGTGTCATAGTTATTTTGGAGTGACCGGTACGTGTCTGACACAACACAGCTCAATTTTTTTTTTAATACGGAACTACAAAAAAGATGACCCGGAAGAGAGTTCAGCTGGAGAAAGGGATTCATGCAGCCACGCCCGAAAATCTAGGAACTAGGAAGCAAGGGACGCTCCACTCTCCACAAGACCGGTGGCCGTGTCCATTTGGCTCTGTTTCGGACACGACACAAACAATTCCAAAATATACCAGGACACACCGCGGAAAAAAAAAATCGGTGACGCGTCGGTATCGCGCGTGTCCGTGTTGTATCGTGCTTCTGCAACATACTTGAAGAACTAAAAAGTTGTTTTTGTTTGATGTCAAGACCTTATATTCCGAAATTCTCAGAAATATAAAAAATTTCATGGAACTCTCAGAGTTCTTTAATCAGTAATAGAGAGGGAGTACTTACTTGCCAAAGATTTCGTCGGCTAGGTATTTGCACTTTTTTTTTGTTGATCTCCATCAAATAATGAAAGAGTAGACTAACGGGTCGCATTCGGGTTTCGATACGGGTTTGAACCCTCTAATATGAATATCCGTACGATTACAATTAGATTGGATTTTTGGTCAGGTGGGCCGGACAATGAATAAATCCCGTTTACTGAACTATTTTATTTTATTTTTATTATTTGGCTGCGTAAATAAGTATATAACTAAACCATACTTCTCGTTAGTTTTTTTTTTTCTCTCGTGCTTTTGGTCCATTAGTTTTAAATATTTGTATGCATGTTTGAGTAGTTTTATATATTTCATATGGGCATTTCCACCATTATATTTATCAATACAATTTTACATCTATCAGTACACATTTTAAATAAAATCTGTATTGATAAATGTGTTAATAAAAATATTCATATAAAATATATAATTATCAATGTATTAACATGTGCCCTTAAAGTATTGTTTGGGAAGAGGAAAAAATGGAGGGAAGAAAAATATTAAGAAAACAAATGAGAAGAAAAAAAAATGTTTTGGAAGGGGGGAGAGGAATGAGAGAGAAATTTGGGAGAAAAATTCACGTGGATCCCACTAAAAAAAATTCTCCCAAAAGTGAAAAAAATGGACAGATTAAGAGGATTGTGGGAGAAATTATCCAACTACCCGTCGTATCAATTATGATTTGAAAAAAAATCAAGGATTAAATGGTAATTATATCTTTTTCCACAAACAAAAAAATATTACTTTTAATCTTTTTTAAACCTATTTTTTGTCATACAAATAAGTGAAGAAAAAATTAATTTAAAACTAATTTTATCTTCATTTTACTCTCCTATATTTTCTTTTCCTCTAATTTTTCTTTCCCTTCTCAAATTTTTTTCACTAAAATTTTTTTCACAAACACAGTGTAAGGCACATATTAACAAAGCCCAAGAAATAAAAGTGGGCTCATTTTTGCCACATTTTGGATTTTTCACAGCAAAACTCTAGTTCATGCGAGGTCATTTTAATCTGTTTGCAACTTCCTGCTTGATGTTTGAGATACCTGCTATACTTTAAGTTAGTCCTAGCACCATAAAAATGTTCATTATTGCAACGAGTACATGAAAACTTATAAATTAGAGTCATAGTTTGCATTATCCACCAATACAATAAGGTAGATAGTGATAGTAAGGGTGTGCATCGGTCGGTGATCGACCTATTTAGTCACAACCGAAGTCGAATCGAAGTTAATCAGTTTGAAAATAAGCAAAATCAAACCAAACCAACTGGTCGTTTCAGTTTTGAAACTGACCGACTTGGTTCGGTTTGGATCGGTTCGACTTTGTCGGCTTTGATCACAGAAAAAAAAAAATAGACTGTCATTATTTTTATGGGTACTTATGCTTATTTTGTTGTGTGAAACTTCAATCATCACATGAAAAAAATGGAATAAGTGTCAATCAATGACATGAAAAAAAAATTATATGCATTCAACCAACAACAGCACAGCAGTGATGGAACGTGAAAAAATACATTCAATAAATAACAGCTTCAGCTTGCACTTTGCAACATTGCACAACAATATGTAATAGTAAATTAGAGCCGTCACTCCTCTTTGAGAGAGATAGGCTCTTTCAAAGTGTGATGTTTGTTGTTGAATGAACTAAACCAGTCCAATACCCAAGTAAGTTAGTAACCCAACCCTAATTATTTAACACCCACATAAGGTTTGGTTCGGTTCGATTTTAAACGGTTTTTGGCATAACCAAACCGTGAACCGAATCGAATTGGTCGGTTTTAAAAAATTTACAGCCGAACCAAACCGACCGGACCATCGGTTCAGTTTGGTTTGGTTCGACTTGGTCGGTTAGACTTAATTGTGCACAGCCCTAACTGATATAGTTTAGGATGTCTCAATCTGATATCGATAAACTACCGATACAGGTAGCTACCGACGTTGGGGGTCCTATTTTTCAATTAATAACGTAGAGAAAATTGAAGGAAAAAAAGACCAATAAACAAGGATATAAAAGCATAATAAGATTGTAAAAGTATGCAAATAAATTTTTTTTTTTTTATTGCAAGCAAACAAATCAACAAGAATAAGTATTATTTCATTCAATTTCAAAATTACTAAAAAATAATACAAAAAATACTTAGCCTAAGTAATATGTATAAAATTAATTTATTAATAATCTATTAGTAATTATTTTCTTTCCAAAATAAAATAAAATCCAATATTACAATCCGAAAATGTCGATACTGATACTCATAGAAATGGTCCGATACAAATTGCAATATCGAAATGCCGAACCTTGAACCTTGATTATGACGCATCAAAGATGGCCTTTGCAGGTGGTGCTTGCTTAGAGCATCTCCAACCCTATTGTCTTGTTAAGGATTGTGAGTCTTAGGTGGCTCCTATGTGGCATGAGCCACAAGACAATGTCTTGTTTATGTGGCAAAACTACATCTCAAAAGACAATGAGATAGAAAAACTCTCTCCAATACAAAAGTATGGAGGAGACAATAAAAAATATTTTTTCCAACTTCCAAGACAACTCCTCCACTTCTTCAACTTTTTTATATATATTTCTATTCATAATTGATGATGTGGAGACAAAGTCATTGTGAAGTGCATTGTCTAGATCTAGACAACCAACTTCACATTCTCCTTGCCATGTCATTGCCAAGTCAACTTCATGTTTTATTCTACATTTGCATTGGATAAGAATTTTTGGAATAAAAGTTTGTCATTCCTATGTGGCAACCATTTTTTCTAAACTCACAATAGGGTTGGAGATGCTCTTAGTAGATCTGTGAAAATTTCTACAACTTGAACTTAGACGCCCAGCAGGTGGTGCTTAGTAGACTCCTCTACATCTACGAACAAAACGATAATCCACCTTAACCTGCTGCGCGCTCGTTGAAAACTAAGGCTTCGTTTGGTTAACGGAATGGAAAGGTAGGGAAATCAATTCCTTGTTATTTTCTTTCCTTTGAAAAATTGTTATTTATATTCATTTTTCTTTCCTATGTTTGAAAAGACCAAAAAAATTAGAAGATAAAATAAATCCTAAGTATGGGAAAGTGAATCCTTAGTTGGGTTGAAAAAAACTATTTTTTTTTCCTTTTTTTTTTCCTTCCAAGACCATGATTACGTGAACCAAACATGACCTAAGATTGGGTTTTGCCAGAGAGTCCGCAGGTAAAAGATTATTTTCCAAAAGCCGACAAGCAATTGCTCAACACACCTCTTCGGTATTTCTCTGGCATTTCTTAGGCATTCTATCTCATCCTAAAAGGGAGGGAAAAAAAAACAGAAACAACAAGGATTAACCTTGGCCAGGTGCCGAAGAACTTAGAACTTGAACGACTTACAACAAACATGTGAGCTCCGAGGTTTGAGTAGGGGATACAAAGAGAAGAAACAATTTGACTTCCGAGGTTTTAAATAAAAATTGAGTTGAGACCATACAAACAAGTCAAACAATATCTTGGCTGGTAATTATACGATCGATACCAAGGAGTAGACATTGTCGATATTTATGTTTCCTCCGAGGTATTATTATCAGCTGTATCTTTAAGGATACTTATAGGCCTAATTTGGTTCGCAGAATCATCGAATTGGAAAAGGAAAGTAATTACTTTCCTATGTTTAGCCACTAAATGAATTAAGGAAGAAAGGAATGTGATTCCCAATGAAAGAAAAATTAGGAGAGAAAGTGATTCCATACAAGTAATGAATCACTTTCTTACACTGAAGTATTCACTTTCCTTTCCAAATTCATTGGTATTTCCAAACATCGAAAAAAAAAATCAATAAAAATTATAATTTTTCAAAGAAAAAAATGCCAAATTTTTTTTTTTTTTCCTTCCATTCCGCGAACCAAACGCGGCCATAGTGTCTTGAGCGAGCAAACTTCGATGCCTACAAAATACTTGGATTTCCAAGGTTACTTTCGCAACAAAGTCTTCGGAGATGACAATGACAATGTCTCTAAGAACAATTGTGAAGGTGGATCCTCGGATACAAGTAAATAAAAGAGTAATCCGTCTTTGGCAGGGATATCGACATGGAGACGTTTTTAGGATGGCGCTCATTGAGTCGATCCCGATTAACCCAAGCATCATCTTATTTTATTCCATCCCCGAAGGGATGAGCATGCTACCTCTGACAAAAGTGCGGGTCCCAGGTCCTAGGAATCCATTTTATATTTCTTTTTCATGGAAAATGAATTCAACATTCTCATATCCATGTTTGGTTATATTGGAAATATGTTGTCTAAATGATTTAATTTTTTCATTTTCATGTTTGGTTCACACAGGGATATGAATATTAATTTGTTTAGTTTTTCATTAATTTTATGATGCTACTATTACCTAAATTCATTTTGGGATGGAAGTTAAAATTTTGAAAGTAAAAAAGAGGGTATTGCCGTCCAAACAAAATACACAAATAATATTTCTAGGAAAGCAAAACAATTCCAGAGGGCTGGGAATAGCTTTTCCGCATCAATGGGAATATGAAGTCCCTCGTATTCCCCCTTCATTTCCAATCCTAGACATACCAAACATGGATAAAAAAATTCAAAATCTATTTTCAAGCCTTCATCCAAAACTTGAACCAAACATCCCCTAATAGATAACTTAATTAGGTTATTAGGATTTTGTTACCGTGTCGTGAGCTTAGCACATCGTGTTACGAGAAAAATGAAACAAAGATCATTAGATGTCAATTGAAAAGTATTTCGTGTCTGTCAAGGATCAAAAAGTTGTCAAATTG
Source organism: Iris pallida (assembly GCA_029216955.1). Taxonomy (NCBI): domain Eukaryota; kingdom Viridiplantae; phylum Streptophyta; class Magnoliopsida; order Asparagales; family Iridaceae; genus Iris; species Iris pallida. The sequence continues at coordinate 9,785 of JANAVB010019074.1, read as the reverse complement.
ATCTCATGTACTTTTTTCTTAGTAATTTTGGAATTAAATGAATAGTAATCACCATTCTCGATTGGTTTACGTATTCCTTTAATTACATGTTACAACCTTATTATGGTTTTACGCCCTTGTTGATTGTCGTCCAATTTTTTTTGCCCCATTGACTGAAAAAGAGACATCAAATGTTGGTATCCGTCATTAGCGATATCGCATTGGAACACGCCAAATCATATTGGTATCGGCCGATACTGTAAACCATGCTTGCGAGTAACTGAAATTGTATTTACACATTTAATGATCAATACAAGTTACAAAAAAAAATTGTTAGTGGTATTTACAACTTCAAAGACTTTGTTTACTTATAGAAATGCACACGTACTATCTGAAATGAGAATTGACACATCGACAGAATTTTCTCCCAATAGTTTGTTGTTCGTCATGTAATAGAAGAGAGAATGCAACATATAACAAATAGGCTTAATATATTTTTAAAATATTTTTAATACTTCTGGTTTGATGTTCTTCTTCTTTGTTGTCCATTTATCTTTTTCATTTTTTGAATTGAAGTTTGAAGTTTCGAATCTTTCTGATCTCTTCAAATCTTAGATTTCAGAATCCTCTCACTTAGTGAATAATGGAAAAATGAACAATAAAAATGGACCAAAAGAAAAAGATAAATTGAACGATTAAACCAGAAATATTAAAAATATTTTAAAATATATTAAGCCTATTTGTTATATGTTGTATTCTCTCTTCTATTACATGACAAAGAACAAAAGTATTTCTGGTTCAATCGTTGTTTTCTTTTCTTTTCCTTTTTGTGTCCATTTTTCTTGTTCATTTTTTGAATTGAAGTTTGAAGTTTCAAATCTTTCTGAACTGCTTCAAAATTTTGATTTCAGAGTCCTCATTTAGTGAATATGTTGTAAAAAAAATTTCCCTTTTCTTTATTATTAATGTTGCTGAAGCTTGTTTCTTCATGATATGTTTCGTATGTATTGTGCTTTTGGTGTCTCTATTTGGATTTTACCATGCTCAAAAAAATTCTAAATGTTGGTTTCTCAGTGTCGTCCGAATTAATGGTTATGACAAATGCATACTTGTGATCTAATGTTCTAATTAATGGCTCTTAACTTCGACTATTACTAAAAGACCAGACCCATGTTCAACTCAAGTCTCACTAAGCAACAGAGATCAACTGTTAATTATTCTACAATTTTGGAACTAGTTAAAGGCAATGTACGAATGTGCATATTATATGGGTCAAGTTTAGGTAGCAATAAACGAAAATTTTAAGCAGTGTTTAGTGAGGAGTCCTAGTAACACTAAATTACAACCAACACAGCAACAAAATCGATAATCATCTTAGAAATCCACGATGGATTCACACTTCCCTGAACATACTGAGATTTCCTAGTTTACTTTCAAAACGTAACCACATTCTTTTCTGGGAAATCATTTATGAAAGCAGTAAAAATTCATCTCCTAAAGTTCTTTAATATAGGGCCACTAACATCAATATATGACAAGTAAGGAATATATGTTCTTCTTCTTTTTCTACAAATGTGCTCTGGCTTTGAGTCTTTTGACTATCACAAGTTTTTGGTAGCTCATAGTTCCAACAAAACTTGCTCCGTCTAGCACCTCACCACCATCTTCCAACCTAGAAAGCTCTGTTCTAAAAGGCGGCCGCCTAGAAGGCGCCTAGGCGCTAGACGTCGGTTGTCCATCCGATGTCCGCTTAGGTGCCCGCCTAGTCCCCATGATGTCCTACTATGCATGTTTGGGAATTTTATGATTTTTTTCCTGCAATTTTTAGTATATTTTTTGGATTCTTTTATTATTTTGAACCGCCTAGATCTAGGCAGCTGCCTAGGCGGACTAGGCGCTAGGCGGAAGGTGACCGCCCGCCTAGCGCTTTTCACAACCTTGCTAGAAAGTACGAACACTTCAAAAATCATAGTCATGTTGTGTCGAACGTGCATCGGGTACGTTATGGACACTTCAAAATAGAGTCCATTTTTGTTCACCCTCAAAACCATGGTGTTTGTTCACCCTCCAATCACATGGTGACATGTGGATAATCTTAAGTCAAACCAATTTTTTGGAGTATACAAAACCACTCTCAAAGTGATTTTAGTTGGCACATGTCTCCATGTGATTGGAGGGTGAACAAATACTATAATTTTGGGGGTGAACAAAAATGGACTCCTTCAAAATATACTAGAAATGTCCACTAAAATAGATGTCGTGTCTGTGTTGTCCCCTTGAATATCAACCTTGTCATCAAGTGTCATCTTCACCGAGGAAGATTGATTGATAAATATTTGTACTTTGTTCTCATGCCAGGAACTGTAAATCCACCCAATTTTCTAATGGGAATTGACCAACTTGTCTAGTCTAATAAAGCTTTGTTTCCACCGTCTTACTCTTGTACTTTCTCTCCAATTTCTTCGATAAATATTGTACAGAAACTCTTGTCGGAGACAACGACAAAACATTGACTAATGAATCGAGTAGCTTTCGCATCAAGCTTCGGCCAGACATTAGCGGATATATCCTTCCTCTTGGCCTGCTCGCCTTTGAAAGGAGAATGCTGATCGTTATCGATCATACTAACATAAGGAGTTGCATAAACCTAGCTCTCACGCCACTCTTGTTTGGGGTTAATGTTACACTATGTTGCATGAATATAATATCATAGATACAAGGATGCATATATTTTAAAATAATTACTCTATAATCACCTATCTCGTACTGAATATAAACACACACGGATACGGATACGGACACGGACACCATTTTTTGGTATCCGTGCATTATAGACGGTCCAAAGATGGATGAAGACAGAGACCCACAGAAGAAGAGGCCGGTGTCGGAAAGGGTGTTAGAGGGATGATACCGAAAACGGATCACAAGGGTAAAATGGTTCATGAAATGAACGGTATGATTTATAGTACTGTTAAAAGTCATTACATTTTTTTTTCAGACACTGAAAAACGATCAAAATAGTCACTTTTGTAATTAACTTCAATATAATGCTTACAATTGAACTTCATATTTTTCCTGAAAACAGATCACAAGGGAGAAGATTTCTGAATAAAGTTGGGTGACGGTTGTTAATAGGCTTTGACCTACCCTCAAACAATTATCACCATCTGTTGCAATCAATGAGCTCGAGGGCGGAACCACTCTCGGTCTGGGTGGGCTCCAATCCGTTCTTTTTTCATATGGGTCAGCCCACTCAGTTCGAATTTTTTGTTCCGTCTTTGAATGAGGCGAAACATACAATAAAATGACGGTGTTTGACGGATTATTCTCTCTTTCCACTTGACGGATTATGCTCTCTTTCCACTTGAAGCGGTTGGTGATAACATCGCCACAAGCTGGACTAATAGACTCAAATGAGATCTTGACTGCTTTCTTATTGTCTATATTTTGATCTCTCTGGACTATTATGTTCGTTTTCTTCCCAAGTTCCATGTTATCAGAAGCCTACACATATACTAACAAAGCATACTAATGCAAAATGGAAAAAAAAAAAAAATCAAAGTTTCTAAGTTCCAGCTACAAAAACTTCACAGCTAAAGCCGAAAGGACAGGCAAAACATCATAAGTGATAAGAGCATAAACAAAAAGAAACTGAGCGAGGAGACGACGTACCAAGTTCCGAGACGTGATGTTTGTCCATACCTTCGATTTGTCTATCAGTTGTATGTCCTGAAGCATCAAGTTAGGCAAGTAGGTCAAATAACCATCCATAAATATGCGTTCAAGACATGGGTTTCCTACCAATCGATAGCTCAAAACTACATTCACATCAAAGTGAAGAAACAAAAAACAAGTCTACCGTTCCTCTATATATTGCTATAAAGTTCTATATTTATGTGGCTTTGCCTTGATCAGTATAACCACCAAGAAGCAGCCTGCAGTTTGGCGATCAGATAATTGTCTTTCTCAGGTAAGAACCATCTTATGCTTGTTACCTTTGCTAGAGATCCAGTGATTTCGAAAACTATTTGGAAAAAAAACACGATCGTATTAAAGAGTGAATCGTAACTTCTCATTTTACGTTTGAAGATTAGTTTTTATAATTTTATCAGCTATACAAAAAGAGAGAAGAAATTTGTATCCCAAAGAATATGTTCCATGAGTCAAGTTCATGTATCAAAAGTTCCTCAAATCTATATATAAACTGAAAACACAAATTTAGCTTAGTCAAGAATACGAAAAGTAGGAGATACACTAAGAATCAATCCTGAGGCAATTAAGATCTTCACACTCTTGATTGAAAGCCGTCAATTAATTAATCTGAAATGGGATATACAGGAAACATGATTATAACTAGGGTGTGATATCTTACCTCATATAGAAGGGGCAATCACATCAAACCAGCATTCTTTGTTCCAATAGGCGCAGATGCTCTTGATATAATTCAGTCCTAAAAAGGTTCCAACACAGGAATCTTCCAGATCCCGGCAATCGATATCCACCTGTACTTGATAGTTCTATTGATGTTATTGATTACATCATAATTTTGTATTTGCAACTGTTTTAAGATTTTATCTTGCATAAAGAAGTAGATGTTGCAATGGGCTTCGGTATCATCATATGTTGCTTGATCTTTTGATGTCAAGTTAGCAGCATCCATGGAGCAACCTCAGAAATGTGGCAACAGTTAATGCAATAACAGTAAGGCTACAGAGAAAAGTGAGATATAGACTTGCAAACATTCATAAAATGCCTAATTAATATCTAATATTAGCATTCAGAAAAATTCATACTGAAACTTTACATCAATAGCTGGGAGCTTCTACAATTTGCCAAGTATGTCCAGGTATCTTAAGATTATCCCACTTATTTACCAAGGGTTTCGACTGCCAAGGAAGGTTATGACCTAAATTCCTATTTTTCTTGTAACTTATTGACCTGACAAAACTAAAGTGAGCAGGCAGCCATTAGAATATTTCGTTCTCAACTTCAGCGCACACTAAAACAAGTAGCTCCATAAAATGTACTTGTGTAAGCAAGTGCCTCATTAAGTTTATATAAAGTAATTGTTAAAACATTCCAGTATACAGTAAATCACAATATTAAGTAATTAGTTTCGTCTGACATCGAGCAACAGGCACAACAGCAAATACCTAAAAGGAAACAGAAATCTTAATGCTGAGAATTTTTTGTGGATTTCACTATATGATTTTTTGTGGATTTCACTATATGATATATTCATTTCTAAATCAAAGAAATAGAATGTTCAGAACTTCTACAGAAGTAAGATCTAATGCAGCCTATCTATATTTACCTGCACAGCTTGCTTTGAGATCATAACAGGGAAGGATGTCTTTTGATAAAAATGCTCCCAGAGATGACATCTCCAAGATGGAGGAACTTTCACAAAAGATCATGAGTTATGAAATCCACAATAGAAACAAAAAGCGGCCACTAGCTTCACTGTTGGAGGATACTTTAGAACAATGCCAAGAAGTCCAGAGTCCAAAGCGTGACACATCTCATACATTGTCTCTATTCAGGAAGTACCTCCATGAAAGAGCTCACCAAGCTATGGCAGCGGCAAATTCTCAGGGAAATGAAGCTACCAAGTCACAGGGAGATGCTGATTTGCTTTATCGACCTTCCTCACTGATGAATAGATTGCTCCCACAAGCCAGGTAAATTCCTTACATGTATGCCTGATGTTTTGTAGGTTATTTTAGTAAAACTAAAATGTTTACAAGATTAAATAGGAGAGTGTCAATTGACATGGATATTTTGGTAGATTACTTTTTTGTATCATGTTTTGGCACATTAAGATAACTCTGCTAGTGGGTGTTCGGCTTCCTGAATTTGAAATGTAAGAATTGGCATATACAACTCTCTTTTTCTGCAATCAGAGTTTCTCTACCCATCGTAAAGATGGACGCATTTGTACTTCCAGTACAAGCACAATGCAGAAGTTTAAAATATTGTTTGGACTTGGAGCATAGTTCTGAATCGGCCAATACCGAAACCGACATTGAGACTGCCAAAACTGCCAATTAAGAAGGGTCCGATACCGATATCATACCAATATTGCAAATCATGGTTTGGGGTAGTTCTTTCAAAGAGGGTCTGAAGGGTATGAAGCACATCTGTGGAGACTTGAGTGAGATAAACCTCCAACCCAATAGATGGTGTGTAGAATATTTAATAGTCTTGGAGAAAAATAATATAGATAACAAGGAAAAACCACTACACAAGAAACCTTCTCAATTGTATTCTCTTCACCAGAAACTAGGAGGCAAATTCTTGTGAACAATGCAGAGAAGAATCTCTCTTATAGTCAAAGAGAGGTCCAATATCTGAAAGAGTACGACTTCTACTCCAATTACAAGAATTAAAACTTAAACCCAACAAGGAAAGATACACAAACTGCCTAGCATCAAGATTCTATCTGCAGGCATGCATAAAAGTATAAATATATAAAACAAACCACTGAAGTGAAAATCATTAAATCAACTTCATCGATTAGGGTTGATGTGCAAATAACTATGAATTTAAAAAGCAACCTCTTTTATCACAATAGTATTATTAACACAAAAGAGTAAAGGAAGAGAGATTGAAACACAAACACATGGGATTTTTTTCCTGCTTTACCTAATTGTGGGCTAATCCAGTCCCTGAGCAATTGTCCCCTCCAAAGTATGTGGAATAGAGGATGAGAATTCCACATCTCAACCAGTAGGTAACTCATGTCTAACAATCCACCATTACTAACACAGCAAACTAAGGAGATAAATAACACATCAAAGTCATAACTATAATCAGAACTGTGTGGTGAATCTGGAAAGGACTCAACATATGCAACTGTTTATGTTATTTAATCATAACTACTTTTAAAGAATTTGATATGTAAAAGGATGTCAAGTAGGTCCTAAAAAGTCGGTGGATCTCTGTATAAAGGGTACTAAATGGTTCGCCAAAAAATTGGCGGTTCATCTCTGTGTATATAGCCATATTTGCTTCGTAGGAAACTGGTGGTGTGTTTTGCCAGGAAACTGTTGATTTGTTTCGCTAGGTAACTTAAACACATATATCTAATATATACATTTGTCACACACGGCCGTGTGTGACATTGTTAAATTTTGTTCCAGACGGAAAAGTTATTTCTCTTTGGGTTAAGCAACTATTGATTAAATACATGCATCTAATATATACATGTTCATCAGACAAAGCTCAAGTATGGGGTTAAATAATAGCCCATCCAACGGACAGCTGACCATTTTCTACTCGGGAGCTGTCAATGTGTACAACAACGTGCCAGCAGACAAGGTATAAAGGATGTTTTTATTATTTTTTTCTTCTTATTGCAGCATCCCTATATCATGATCCAGGCAATAGAACAAGAGTTTACTAATTTCATTAGATGGCACAAGTGCTAATTATGTTTCGTACATCAGGCGCAAGCCATCATGCTCCTTGCTGGCGAAAGCTGCTTGCTAGATCCTCCCAACCCCACAACCCCAACATCAGGTGTGCCTCCAAGGTGTCCTAACTCTCCTCTCTCTAAAATGCATAGGTAGTCTTTCTTTCTTTGTCTCTCTCTTATTTACTTCTTTGGTTTTGGTTGCCCATTATTGATTGATATCGAATAAGCACAGACAACATCACCTAGATCTAGCAATCAGAAAAGAGAACTAGAACACAAGGCATATAGCCAAATTCTTCCTACAGCCAGGAGATACAAGAGATTCAGTTAATATAAGAGTGAAAAACTAGAAATGTTATATATAAGGATTAAGGACACTTGATCTCCAGAACTCAATGTCAATATCCTCACCACTCTCTTTTCGCCTCTCCTGTATTCTAGGCTATATGGCCTTAATTTAAAGATTATTATCTTGTAATGAGGCAATTAGCCAGAAGACTTTAAAATACATCAACTGTCATTGTGATATTTCACTGACAAATAATATCTGACCAGTGCTCTGGTTGAAATGACTTCTGGGAGAACCAATACAAGCATACTCCATATTGTACCCAGATCCCTTAACAATCTTCCAAGATGAAGACAAACAAGAATTTTCATAAATAGCATTTGACAACATCTCTCAAATCTCGACTACGCGCTGCAACTATGTCAGCACCACTCCAAGGGACCTATAACCCCATGTTAAAATCTCTACTACTTGGAAAAAAACCATCATCTTACTACCCATTTTCACCAGGTTGAGTCTGCCTGAGTAACCTTGTGATACACCATAAATAGAATTAAGTGTTTTGACACTTAGTAACATTATGCACACTTGATCATCAACCTAGCATCAGCTCAACTACGTCCAACTTGGTCTCAACCAGTCCCCTGCAGGTTGTATTGACATAGTTGTGTAATTGACCAAGTTCCTGATCTTCTTAGTCGAACAATTCCCACATTTATACATATCTAGATTTAGCTCAACCCTAAAATGACATGCCACTTTGCTTTTTAAATCATTAAAGCAGCCTACTTCTGTAATGGAACAAGATTTATCTAAATTGAGTTCCACGCAGACAGCTGTACGAAATTGACACACTTAGATACAGCCAGACCATTTTAGCATAATAGTGAAGCAATTTAGTGTATAAAAAATATTAAAGCCTGGAAGTACCAAAAGAATATGGTATGTCATACCTGGTGACTAATATTGTTTTAGCTTAATTAATTGTGTAATTGCCAGGTATCTGAAACAATCTTCCACCATCCCATTTCTATAATTGCTGAACTCTTTCGTTCTATATTGACCAAGAATTCAACTATCTAGATGGAAGTCAAGCATGAAGAATTCACTGGCGAAACATTTTAGGCCATGAATTCTATAATGGCCCTTTAGTGACGATCGAGAAGTATACCTACCTGACCAAATCAACAGATCTTTACAACACATCATCGTCAAGAACAATAAAACAGCTGTCTAGTATCGCAAACATGTTGTGGCTTGCCTTCACAATCTCTAACAAGCACAACTGTTTGAGACAGAAAGCTGATCTTTCCACTCCATCCTCCAAATGCCTATTTTCATAGGATTGCTTGGACTTGTGTCCTTGACTCAGCAATACCATCAAAGTTTACCTGCCATACTTGACCGGTAGATCCATCGTGATAAGCTATTCATTAAGTGTAGAAACAATATCAAATTACAGATTATAAAAAACGACTAGAAAAGGAATACATTAAGAGTTTGCCCGAACCCTGTTACATTCAAAAGACATATGACACTAACCATAAGGGCAATATTGATTAAGTTTATCTCCTAGTTCGGACGAAAACCCAGGTTACAAGAGACTTTATATAGGAGTCATAAGCATTCTAATCTTAATACAATAGGATCCCATCTCAATAAATCTTGGACCAGGTCAATAGGCCTATAAAATCCAAAAGACCGCCACTGGCTTAAAAGCTCATCCGGGAGAGAAATCAGGTCCGAGATGTCAACCACACAATAAACGTTACCTAGGACAAGCCACTAGATTCATAGATTAAATGATGCGCAAAGAACATGATTTAAAAATGACTAAACTGTAGCCCAGTGTTTGACCAAGATAGTAACCAAGTATTGTTAACTCTACTGCAGATCTTCCACTTGCCCGCAAAATTTCTCTTAGGAGATTCCTTGAGAGGCGTCGCAACAGGTATGATAAATTCCTCTTTCTATTTAGTTTCTGTAGACATAGAATTGTGTCTAGAAAACCTAAAATTGTTATGCATGTTGAGTCTCCCGATACCACTTATGATGATTATGCTGCACTTAAGAATTCATACGCATATCAGAAGGTTAAGA